>CAEFZY010040458.1:0-203503 GCA_903066815.1 Brachyrhaphis roseni
CTATCTATCTATCTATCTATCTATCTATCTATCTATCTATCTATCTATCTATCTATCTATCTATCTATCTATCTATCGGCCATTTTTGAGCGATACTGAGGTTAAAGTGAACCAACAGGTGGGGCTATTAGCACCACTTTCCCTTCCACTTTATTTTCCCGATCAAATCCCAATCACCGATCTGAAAGCAGCTGAGTTTTACTGCTGGATTGTAAGGAGAACAGCAGATGATAGATCTATAGGAAAAAGTTTGGGGGTTATGAAATTAAAAACTCGCAATAAACTTACTAATGCATTTGGAAGATGATTTTTTTTTTTTTAACAGGATATATGGTTTGGGGGGTATTTTGGGACAAATGTTTGCTTCAGCTTTGAACAGGCAGCCCTTTGAGTGGTTGAATGCTGATTGTGGACAAGCTGAGTGGGGGATGTGAAGTATGGATCATTATCAACAAGGGAAAACGAGGGGTGGGGGAGAATGGGAGCATGTTGGGGGTGGCCACACATTCCACATAGTTTAAAAGGTATAGATGATGCCACACAGAGATTTTTTCTTCTTCTTCTTCCTTAACGGAAATCTTGAATGGGGACATTTTCCTCCTGAATTACTGCACGCACCATTTCAACTCTAAACATCTTGGCGTTCGTGGTTGAAGGAGCAACTGCGCAGAGCGGCATTACCTTCTGAGCATGCATGGAGACAAGTTTGGAGTTGAAATGAGAACATGGAGTATCCTGGAGCTGATTTCCTAGAACTGAGCCGCAGCCTCCCAACAGTTACCTCCTGGTCCAGTGTGACACGTTTCCAACAAATCTGCCCGACCAGCCGCGCTGTCACAGCTTGTGTTACAGACTCACTATAAAATATTCATCCATGGAAAATCTCTTTGATTTCACTCGGCCATTTGTCTTCAGTGTGCCGCGCAGGTTAATGCCAGCCTAAACATGTGATTCAAACTGAAGCATCCGCAGAAGACAAAGTCTGGCCGGATCACAGATCTCATTCAGCCACAGAGTGGGGGAAGAAAAAGGGGAGCATGTCTACTTCCTCAACTGCCTCTCCTACAGGTGAGTCTCCAGAAATACTTTGACCCAACTGTAAGCGTTTACTGTTTTTATTATTATTATTTATTTTGCTTTTGGTGGCATGAAAACACAAGTGAAGCTGAGCTCATTGACCCGAAATGACCCCTGTTTAAAGTCAATGTCCTCTTTTCAGTTACAATCAAAGATGCGCGCACATGCATGAGCCTTCCTTTTTCTTTTTTCTTTTTTCTTTTTTTAAATCGGAACAAAGCTGCATGCTCTTATTTTGCAAAATATGCGCGATTGGATTTAAAAAGGCAACTGTGAATATTTTCATTCATTACTTGATCACCTCTGAATCGGCTAATTTTAAAAAGAACATAAAGAAGATTCTAGTTGGGAGAGCCAATCTATGAATGGGTTGTTGAATGGATGATCTGACCTTATGACGTCAAAAGCTGCAAAGAGAAAAGTTTAATAAGAGCGCGCCGTCCACTCGTTTGCCGGTATAAAAATAAATAGTGACGGAATGTTGAGTCGGACGGATTCAAGCAGGCATCTGATGCGGTCGTGGGCATTTGAAATTTTAAGTGAATTTTGCGCGTCCAGTGCAGAGCCGCTTTTCAGTCTACCCCTTTCCCGTGACGTCACCACTACTTCATTCACACATATTCGCTTTTGTACCAGACTGAGAAATTGAACCAACGACTTTAATTACATCCCAAAATAATCTGCTTTTTTCTTTTTTAGTAAAAAGAAAGAAAAAAAATGACTCATTCGTTAGTTCACTAAATGCAAAATCTGATTTGATTCATTAAATGCGTTTAGATAATTATTTCAATAGAAACGCATCGAATTTAAGTCTACAATGTTAGATATTTTAAAGTACACATCTGAACCCAAAGATGTAGTTTTATTATAGGCGGTTTGTGACAAACATAAACTAAACAAAATGGAGGGGGGGAAATTCTTAAAGTTAATTTCTTTTGTCGGTGCTTTTATGTTCTCTGCGTAATTATTTTTCGTTGAGTCCAAATAATATTTAACGAATTCCGTAGCTTTATCAAAGGGAGATGTTTATTATAACGTAATAACAATAACTTCTGATTTAATCCCGATGTTTTTTAAAAAAAAATATTTACTACATAATCCGGAATCACGTAAGCTATGACGTAATAGCCGGAATAAATAATTAATAAATCAACTTTATGTTGAGTGGTACATATCAATCAGTTTTATACATTAAATAAAAATAAACATTAAAGAGCATATGACTTGCCTGGTTCCCACTGTTTACCCTTTCCTACAGAAAGTTTTTTCTCTCTCTTTCTTTTTTAAATAACGGATTGGTAGCTGGAATGCATAAAGTAAACGACAAAAAACAACCCCCCTCACGTAAAAAAGGAAAGAGACACGGGGCTCAATGAACCCTTTGAACTACATTGACAGGAGTAGGGTGAAGGCAAATTTCCTCTGGGAGCCTACAGGGTGCAGGAGTGGGGGTTGGGTGGGGTTAGCTGGGGTGATGGAGTGCAAAGTCTGCTCAGAAGGTTGGTATTCAAACAACTCGGGAATCTGGCTTTGTTTATCAGGTGCTCACAAATGCAGATTCTCCTCACCCCCAAACACCCCCCTAAAAAAAAAAAAAAAAAAAAAAAATCAGGATGTCTTCAGGATTTTTCCAGATCCATCAGTGTAACTTCCTGTTCACATGATCAGAGCTCTCAAAGCTATCACCTCAGCGGTTCTGTTTACCATAAATTGTGGTGGGACTACTTGGTATGGCAATAGGCACCAACCCAAACCACAATCCAATTTGTTTCCCCATCCTTTAAGGAGAAAATGACAAAGTTTCGAAACATTTTCATCAGGTTCTCATCCTCATGTCTTCAAATGATGGCGGATATCTCAAATGTTTGTTTAATCGTCCAATCATGAATGGTGATTGATGTTAACATTTAAATTAACTAGAGGTATGTTGCACGGTTTGATAAAACAAAACCCGATAGGTCAAGCTAAAAGAAAGCATTTTTTTCTCACCCTAATGTTCAAATGTAACACTAAATTTGTATGAGCGCAGGCAGGCTTTATCAGTACACATTTGTCTGTTCTAAATCTCATCAAATAATTTCTACTTTAAGGTTACTTTAACATCATATTTACTTTCCTAAAGTTATACTAACAACAAACCAGAGTTAGCTGACACACTAAGAATAGTTTGTTTTAAAAATAAAAGGAAACAATTTTTTGTTTGTTTCTGGCAGAAATGATCCAGCAGCTATGGTGTTTTAATTTTAAAATATAATTAATTAATGCTAAACTAGCATATGGAATAAGCACCATAGGGCAGTAAAATAGTTGTGTTGTGAAATAAAACAACAACAATGTGCATGTTGAATTAAAACTGCATCTGCAATAAGTTATTTCTTTTTATACTTCTTTTGGACAACCAACTGCTTTTCTGTCAGCTCTTGTAAAAAAAAAAAAAAAAAATTAAATTAAAATAATAACAAACCAAAAGCAATTTACTCAAATCCAGATCAGTGGCCTTTCTCATTTCAAGATGAATTGCTGGCAAAGTACCTCAATATGTTTAACAATCTATTTTAAAATACAATAGTTTATTCCAGATTGCAGTTTACAGTTATGCCACATTTGTTTGTCTTCATTAATCAGCAATGCCTGAACGAATGCATTAATGTTTTCTTTGAACACATGAAATAAAGGAGAACACGTAAAATAGCAGACAAAATATCCTGACATGCGTAAAAAACAGAACGAAGCTGAAGCTTTTTTAATATCCAATACTTTCTCCACTCTTAGGCATTTTCCTTCAACTGCATGAAAAATTGTTTAATTTTTTTACTTATAGCAACACAGTATGAAGTAACCATTTGTGGCTGAAGAAAAATCTTAGAGGAATGAGTACTACTAAATGCAAAAGGCTGTTTGCAATACCTCAGTTTATTACTTTTGAGACGCTTAAAATAACTAATCCAAATTTAAGTCTGTCTTTTTAAAAAGTGTAACCATTACAGGAAGAATTGATGTCGAGTAAGGGAACCTACATTTACTGTCAAAAAAGGTCAGTATTTTTTCATTAATGTTATTATTTTTTACCAAATCCTGGGATTTTATTCACTGTTCTTCTTTGATCATAATCAAACAAAGCTGAAAATAAACCAATCCCTTATAAATGCAAATAAAAACTAACATTTTTTTTGGAATGCTTCTAGCTTGAACAACTAACAAATAAACTCTGACTTCCTAGTTGTGTTCTTTTAGATGAAACAAGCCAGGCATAAAAAAAGAAAAAGAAAAAAAAAAAGATCCTTTTTGTGAAGTGCTGCATGAAAATCTAATGACTTTGGTTTATTTGATTTAGTTATTCCAAAATGTACAACTAAAAACCATATCACAAAGCTTGGGATCAGTATGATTTTTTTTTAAATATTAAAAAAAAAAAAACAATGCACATTTAGGAGAGCAAAATAAAAATAAAAAGACAACCAATGTGTTACATTAAGTGAGTGAAGGAAAAGCTTTGCTAATTTCTGACTCGTAGTTGCTTTTAATTGCAGAGCATTGTTAGACTGTTAAAGCTTAACGAAGGAATCCTGTCTTTATCTAGATATTTTTAATGGATTTATTTATTTTTTCTTAAAAAATTAAAATCACTCTAGATTTTATGCCTCTTGAAATTCACAAGAATCTCCTTTTTCCCATTTTGTTTTTAAATACCTCCTTGCAGCTAAAACAAAAACACAAGCCCCCCATGCACAAGTACTCCCTCTCTTCCACATGTCGGTGAATAGCTCAGAGGTGATCTCCCCCGACTGTTCCTGATCAGAAAGCTCCTGTCAGGGATATGAGTGAGGGGATAACATCTAACACTGGCATCCAGCCCTCTGACCCCAACCGTAATTCTGTGGTGACTGCGGAAGCCTCCACCACAAGCATCTTCAAAAACAGGGCCTTTTGCGCGGGGCAGGGGGGTAAGAAGTGGTGGGTTTGGATTGGGCTGGGCTGGGGGTAGGGGCAAAGCCTGTGAATTCCGGAGGGCGGACTCTTTGGCAGTGGGTGGGTGGGGATATGGGCTTGTTTTTGTTTCATTCTTTCCGACGTGTTTTTCCCTCTCTCCTTACAACCGGGAATAACCCCCTGAGAAACGTCCCACCAGGGTTAGGTGTGAGATAAGATGGAGGGGTTAGGGGGTATGAGGGGGGGGATTCTCCAGGAGCAGACTATTTTTCATGCTTGTTGTTTTCGAGCTGGTGGACGGCCTTGAGGATTCACAACCATCCCCTCCTCCTCTATTTTCTCTCTCCCCCTCGCTCTCTGCAGCGTTCTGTTTTTGAGCTCACAGAAGAAGAAGAGGAAGAAGAAAAGGAACAAATTGTTGTGGAGTTTCAAGTTATGCAAAACCTGCCAGATATAATCACCGCTAATTGAGTCTCGAACCTGCATGAAATTTCAACAATAAAGACCGCACAACCATCCATTCATCCATAGTTCTCCTTGTATATTATTCACTTTACTGCAGTTCAGAAGCACTCACTTACTGCAGCAATTTGCAAAGACGTGCAGGATGAAAGCAGCAAAGAACAAACTACCAAGTGGAGATGAGAAATGACAGTTTTCGGGGTTGTTTTTCCAGACTTTTCTGCTCACATTCCAAAGCTGTGAGTTCAGCTCTCCTCTGGTGCCCACTAGGATGCTGGGAGGTTACTCATAGTGCGTTGGAAACATGAGCTTGTACTTTGTTTTACATTACTCTTATTAGTTTTTTAAAATTATTTCTTAAGTTTAAGCTTCAGGTACCAAAGCAGTGATCAATTTATTTTTGTTTTGGTTGAAATGGTTGAAACAGAAGCCATTATTTGAGATTTAAATCAGATTTATTGCTTGCCTGTGCTTCATGGGACTGTGTGTCATCTTTTATCTGAAGCGTTTTGTTGGTTGTGCATGTCCAGACAGATGATCGGAGCTAAACTAAATCAGATCTTAGTAGAAAAAAGTAGCTAAAAAAACATTTTTGTAAAATAAAATGTTTTACAAATTTAGCCATGCTGTGATTTCTTTTATTAAACACAAGTTGCTTAGCAGCTCATTCATTGCCTACCAATTTGTATTTAAAAGGGTGTCAATTTTACAGGCTCCAAACCTTGACAATTCCTACTTTTTGTAATTGGAAACAAACAAACAAACAAAAAAAAACTATTATTTTTAACTTCCTTCAGCCAGTTGATTCAGATTGCGCATTAGTCAGTAAATTTTACTTAGAAGTGCCTTTCCATATAAAAATCCTTCACTATAAAATAACAGAAGACACACAAAAAAAGATATAGCAAAAGTCTAATAAATTACAATCAGTATAATTAAAAAAGGTCAGGGGAATCTCTAGCTGCCTCTTGTGAAGTTCACTGATCCACAAAATGTAAATAAAAACACAGTTTGTATGTCTCCCTTTGCTATTCTGTCTTTAGAGATAGTGAGCCCTTATCAATGGATTCATGAACCAGGTGGTTGGCATGCAGCTGTAACAGTTCAGAAATATACAAAGAATCATCACCTTACATAACTTTGAAAATCCAAGCCAGAATCTTAAAGCGAATTCTGTATCATGAAGTTAAAAAAAAACGACGCGTTGCAGGATGGGCAACATGCTCCACTGAGGCAGTAAAATATTCAGATCCTTCTGGCATCTTCTTCAAAGTACCCTGAGCCGTCGGAACTTTCTAAAACAGCTTTCCAACAAGCTTGTAGCTCACCAACAGCAGTTTATAAAAGGTGCAACACGAATAAGAGCAACGGAAGGAGCGCCTTGCGTTTTCTACATCTTTACAGGCAGTGTTTTCCACACAGCTGGAAATGTCCTTGTAAGCAAGCGATAAGTGTTGGAGCCTTCTTTCAGTCAGCTGACTGGGGAGTGTGCAGCAGTTTCCACACCTTGGCTGTCTGTGCTTTCTGGGAGCTGAATGTTTCAGCAGCCAGTAAGAGAAAAGCGGAGGAACCTTTTCTTCATTGGAGGGGGAAGGCAGCGTTTTGCTACTCCGTGTTCCATTTTAGTTTCCACAATGAAAGTTGTTCTCGGTGAATCAAAAAGGCTAATTTGGCCTTCTTGTAAGTCAAGCCTACATTCAGTAAGCTGACAAGGCAGTGTGCCGCAACAGATTTGAGAGGAGCGTTCTCACACGGCTCTATTCTCCACTCTTTGGTTCCCGTTGTGTTTTCCACATACAGAATCCATTTCATACAGAAACATTTGTCTGTCTTCTGGGCAGTGGAAACATTCAGTAGCCTTCTTTCAGCCAGCTGACTATGCTGCAACAGGTGGAAAAGCTGAAAAACCCCTCGGTACTTGTTTGCATCTTTCCTTTATTGCACATGAGCAGTGTGGCTGCACATTTTTACTTTTTTTTTTTAAACCTCTGTCAGTCTTGGTACAGGTGACCAGGCTCAGGCTAATTGCCACATGTTTGCTTTTGTTTCTGAATTGTTCCTTTTTTTTTTTTTTTTTTTTTCTTGTTTTTCTTGTTGCCATCACCACCCAATTACCCCGCAGCATTCATCAAAGCATAATTTAATCCCATCTAATCATCTAATCTAATCTGAGTGCATAATAGGCTCATGGTTGCCACACCAGCCCATTTATGATACAGGAAGGGGGGGGGGGGGGCATGATGCAAACAGTATCTTTCTTACCTGGAATGTGCGTGATTACTTCATGAAGGCTGTTATGGATTTTGTCCTCTTGCCTTCATTGGTGGGAGCAGAAATTAGAAACAAGAAAGCATATAATTGACAAAGTCACGTGTTACCACTACGGGAACGGGCACAGCCAGTAGGAGAGCGAATGAGAGCGAAGGAGGGAGAGAGAGAGAGAGAGAGAGAGAGAGAGAGAGAGCAGTGAGGAGGAGGAGGGAGGGGGGGAAAAGAGCGAGAACAGAGGTGGTGTGAGTGAGGAAGGGATCGGAGGGAAGAGAGAAAGACATGACAAAAATATCAAAAGGCAGAAAGCACGCCGTACCATGCGAGCCAAACTGGCGACCGACGGGATCGAGGATGTCGGATTAATGGTGACGACCGCAGCCCGTTTTCGCAGAGGAAGCTTCTCTATCGCAACTTGGGCGCAGAGGGTCCGCGGGGAAACATGGCCGAAGGTTATTCTGCAATTATTATGAATTTTTTCCCCCCGTCCTCCTCTCTTAAAAATATTTTTTCTGCTCTTTAATGCGAGGGAAGATGGTGAGTGGGGGCGGGGGGGGAGAGGAGGAGGCGGCAAGGTGCAGCGTGATGATTGTTGCAAAGCTACTAAAACAGAGGAAAACCTGAACCGCCCCTTGCCGAGCACCGTATCTAACCATGTTTGGCTGCGTTAAGATACGCGCATTGTTGGAGCGTAGCCGTGTAGTAAAAAAAAAAAAAAAAGCTCGATGAACCCATGTGTACACCTGCCTTTTTTTTTTCCCTCCCCCTTTACAACTCCACAGCAGGAACTGGGTTGTAGACGCACGACAGGACAGAAAAGCCCCCCTCCACAAGTTACAGAGCATGCCTGTGCACGATGCAGCAGTGGATGCACTCATCTGTCACGGAGTAACAACTTTTCCAGGGGTCACAACACACACACACACACCGCATTTGTGTGGTCAGGAGATATCGGTTTAGAAATGTTCTACCGCCCGTGAACTTCACATTGCAAGTTATAGGGGAATCCCCTCTTCTAAGTTTGATTTCTTTTTTTCTTACTTAACTTTTTCTTTCTTTCATTTTTTTTTTTTTTTTTTTTTTAATGCAATTTATGTAAAGCGGTTTGCAAGCCGGTGGAGATCCCTCTCTAACCCCGCAGCTTTCCGTGTGTGTTTTCCAGGAGGGCCGGGTAAAGGTGGCGGTGGCGCTGGCGGAGAAGACCCCGCCAAGTCCACCGAGCAGGAGGAGAGGACTCGAGCCCAGGTCCTGTCCGGATCGGGCTTCTGCAAGTGGTTCAACGTCCGGATGGGCTTTGGATTTATATCAATGACGAACAGCGCGGGGAGCCCCGTCGACCCGCCTCTGGATGTTTTCGTCCACCAAGTAAGTCGGAAAGCAATTAAATCACTTAATGATTAAATAACTGATCTGCGATGGTGATCAGTTTGATTTATGCCCGAAATGAGGGACGGGAGAGGGGGCGGGGGTTTCCACACACAGAGCCAGTTGCTTGTTACATTGTATCATCCGGATGTTTTGCATTACCCAACATGTTACTGTGTAATCACACGTTGTCCACGGGCTTGAAAAAAAACAAAACAACAACAAAAAAAAACACGTTAAGTTTCCTCTTTGGGCCACATGCGACCAGCTCTCCCCTCCCCTCCTTGCCTGCTTCCCTCTCTGCAGCCCTGCGAGGGGAGGGGAAGAAGAGTTGTGTGGCTGTGACACGGTTAGTTTCACACTTTGGCCCTTAATGGACAGCAGAGCTCGCTTGTCACCCAGTCAGCCTGCTAACATGTCGGCGAGCATGTGTCTCCGCTTTTCTTTTTTTCTGCTTTATAGTCTAAACTTTACGCCCTCACATTGACTCTTTGGGTCTGCTATTCTCCGCTGCTGTTGCTTTTGTTGTAGGATTTCGTGTGATTTAACGAGGAGCTTTCTGAAACGCACGAAGCCAGGCTCGCTTTTCCACCACATGTTGCTCTGTTGATTTATTGTGTAGGCTGCGGAGTTCATTCAGAGGCCTTGTTTTCGACTCTTTGCACACTCTTTCTACCCGGTTCACTCGGCCTTTTTTTTTTTTTTTTATACGGTCCTGTAAAGTTTCTCTTCGAGGATATAAGGAGATTCATGTTCGCCGTTTCTTTGGACACTCTGTCCTGTAGTTGTTGTGGGCTTCAGGAGACTTTGTGCTAAACTGGCCGGAGGAAGAGGGTCAAGATTTTGGCAGTGATATAAAATGTATACGCTCACGTAGGATCCTGAAAGCCCACAAATCAGTGGCGGTTCTGGTTTGAATGAGGCCCTGGGCAAGCCCCAGCTTTTTTCCCCCCACACACAATTAATTACCCCTAAAGAGGTTCCTGCAGAAAGTTTTCAAAGGAGCAGACAAATTGGGGCCACTGATTTATTTAGCCAATAACAATAATCACCTTAAAATAAATAAACAAATTACCCTTAATTGAGCCCCCCTTGCCTTGTCATTCAAGATTTTTTTAAATTGTATTTTGTTAAAAAAAAAATAAAAAATCTTGTAAAAAGCTTTTCTAAATTGAATGTTTTACATGCAAACATTTTCCAGCCTTGGACAAAGTCAAATTTAACCAGTTTAGTAGAAAAACAACCCAAATGTGTTATAGTTAAACTGAATAATTTTGTGTTTTATAAAGCTCTTTAAAATTCTCTTGTTAATTTCATACAGTGTTTCATCGGGAATGTGTGGTCTACAATTATGTTGTCACTGTCCTCTTCTTAACCTTCACATCAGTGATGATGCTCAGTGTGCTGCTCCTCTTTTTCTGCTAGACACAAATATCTTTACCATTTATTTAGTAGACAAAGAATCTCAGTAATTCCACAAATTTTGTAATTGCATTGTGGATTTCCACAATATGCATATACGCACATATGTAGTACGTAAGATGCTATGATTCAATAAGCTAACGAGACAAATTAGGATTTTTCCATTTAACAAGTGGAAATGTGGCAAAGCTTGGATAAAGTTGTTTTGTGTATTTTTATAAACATAGTAAAGGTTTTAAATAAACGTCTTCTTTTTTTGTTCCACCCCTGAAGAGATTTTACCCTGAGCGGTAGCCATACTGCTTATGTTAAAATCTTCTTCCACCAGAAACAATGGAATTACACAGTGGCGTATGTTAACAGTTCTCCATTAAAACAATATAGGGCTTGATGTGGGAGCTCTCTGCTTAGATTTAGGTTTTAAATTAATGTAAATTAAACAAAAAAAAAAGTACAATCCTTTTAGTTTCTTCAATTTTACTATATGCAGCTGGAGTAAAAGACTAAGAAAAATCTATTGATTAAAGAGCAATTTTCTAACTTAAAATGAGATTTCAGGTGTTTTTAGAAACACAACTAAACCTAAGTTTATGATTATTCTGTTTGATAAAGGTTTTTTAAGCAGTGAAACTGTCGTGCTTTAGAAATGTGATCTTCTCTTCATCTATGCTCATATCTCCTTCCTTTATTCGTTTACAAGAACAATACAGTTATGAAGAATTTAACCTCTTTTTCTGCTTTCTTAGGGCTTTGTTAACATGTTAGATTTTAAAAACACATTATGATTTCATTTTATTTCTGTTTAGGTTTCACCGAATTTACAAATACAAACAAGCTTTGAAATATGTTTTTATTACTGGCGAGTGCATCAAATCTTTGTGTCTTTGGAACAGACCGATTTGGGTTCACTGAATGTTTTCTGGTCAGTTCAGCAGTGGTGGTACATGGATGAATGCTTCCCTGGGCGAATTCCCACTATTTCCTCTTTGAGGAAAGATTTTAACAATCTGTTTGAGAAAGCTAAGAACCATGCATTTCTTTGTTCCAAGCAGATTTCCAGAATATGCGCTGTCTGTTAAAATAATCTGTTTGTTTTAAAATAGTTCAGTCCAATTTGGAGTCATCTTTGTATTCCAGTATTCATAGTTGCTTCAGTCTGAGGTTGCTCCTACACCAAAAGCAAAGCATCAGAAATGCTCTTTTTTTGCTTTACTTTTGCATCATCATCATCTAAGGAAGCCCTGAAGGCCATATTGTCTGCATCAAAACCCACCATTGCAGATAAGTTTGCTATTGTTGTACTGTTTTTTTTTGTTTGTTTTTTTACTTTTACAGCTTGCCAGTCACTAGACTAAACATTTTATTTTTTTTTGCAAGATCATTTTTTCTCTTTCTTTTTCTTTATCATTTTTTGACCTTGGTAGAGCTTCCTGTCCCATACTGGGTCTGTATTTCCGCTGATATGTAGGTGATATGCTGGAGTTGCCATTCTCTGCTTAGTGTTTGTTTTAGAGGATAAAACTGAAGTGAATTAACTCTAACCAGTAAAATTACTCTGTGCTAGAATTAAAAACTGAAAAGAAAAAAATTCAATTAAGAATAAACAATCTTAAAAACTAAAAGTTAGGTAAAAATCAAACTCAAAAGACACTACACAAATTTTCGTTTAAAAATGTCAGCTGCTTTCAGGGCTTCCACATGCGGCCATTTTGGAACACCATTGCTATTTTACTGATTCACAAACATTCATTTACAACTTGCAACACATTTAGACAGAAGTGATCTCACTAATTTGTGTACCACTGACTGCTGCAGATAGGCACCACAATTATAAAAAATGAGTGAAAAACCGATCATGTTGTTACAATGAATGGAAAACAATGCAGTCTGCCTGAGGTGCACATATGTCCAGTTCATGTGTCCTTCACTGTGTAGGATATATAATTATATACACATGAAATTGTAAGCTTCAAACATTCAGTCAAATTATAAATGAATTCTGTGTTTACCATGCAAAGTGGATTACTTCACCACCTTATTCTTTATTGACTGTCTTAGTGCTTTTTTTGACAAAGTAGACCACAAGTACTTGAATACTGTGGGGTCCTTTCTTTCTTGACTCTTTCAGATGCTTTAGAGATAGATCAGGTCTGGAACAGTGAAGGGAACAGGCTTAAGAGCTGAGTAGGTGTTGCATATACTCTGCCTGAATCAGTGTATTTCTGTAGGACTGTAAAAACTGTGGGATATAAATGGGTAAAAAACTGGCTGGTTAGGGACATGTCATACTCGCCATTTTAAAGCCCGCAGTTTGCTTTAAACATTGTGATCAATTTCATTGACAGATATTTTGTTGTGCTAAAACAATGATCTCTTTCAGAAAATGCTCTCTTTCAAAATTATTCTTTCATGTGATGTTTTTTTTAGTAAATGCTGCAAAGCTAGTTTTATGCAATTTTGAGCCATCTTTTTTGATTTCTGTATGGGGATTTTCTCATAGATTATGCCATAAATCTGCATTCTTGCAAAACCAATGAAAGTCACAGAGAGAAGCATCGCAGCAATATAAGATCTCGTATGGGTTTATTTTTTCCACATGTATTTTTGCCCATTAAAAAAAAAGGAGCTAATTACCACTATTTAGGTAAATTAACAAGTCCGCAATGAATTGTGTCTTCACACTATTGCATTTCCATCCCAAAGTCTCCGGCTATGTGTTTACAAGAACACATCTGTCATCTCACACAAAGGGAAGACAATATGCATTCATAAGCAAATAGTCATATTGAATGCAAAACAGCTCGTTTCTTTGCAAAGGATTCACATGCACCCTCATTAAGACAGTCGTTCATTTTCTTCTGCTGCGCCTCCCTCTGTCTGTTCCGCCAGCAGCCTAAAGCTGCTTCCATGATTTCTACAGGTAGAGGAGAGAAATCGATCAAAAAATGTCAATTTGTGTTGTCGTTTTTTTTTTCTTTCAAAATTTGATTTGAGATCTGTATTTAGGCAAAAAATAAAAAAAAGGAAATACAGATATTGATCTAATGTCCGAAAGGAGGTTGTTATATCTATAGAGAAATTTCTGTTTGACATGGATGGCATGCGATTTTCTTATCATTTTGCCGCAAAGTTCTGTTTGAAAGTAAACAAAATAGAAACAGCTGAAAAAATGTTTAACTGCAAAACACTGGCTATATGTACATATAGAGAAGAGAGAGAGAGAGAGAGAGTTACGTTAAGAATGGTGGGAAGGGGGGACAAGGAGAAAGAGGGGGAGTGAGAGGAGGAGTTTCCTCTGGAGAGGGAAAGAGGAGGGCTGAGGGAAACCTACATGTGGGTGAGGGGTGGTGGTGCTGGTTTGGGAAGGGAGGGCGCTAGCAGTGAGTTGTGGAGGAAAACATGAGTGTGAGCTCGGGAAGGGGTGAGTGAGCGCAGGAGCGGGAGGTAAGAAAGGGAGGCCGAGTGTGCGTGAGTGTGTGTATGTTAGGGTCCTACGCCCCCACCACGAGTTCTCCTCCTGGGAGGCCTCCTCATCAGCGCTCCCGTCCATTCGATCACTTCCCTTTTTAGGAAGGCGAGAGAGCAATTAGGCATCTTCACTTCCTGATATCTCTCAGATTTGTCATACTTTTATTTCCCTGTTTGGATAGAACATTTCTCCTCTGCGCGAATGTGTGTGGTTTGTGCCCCGCAGCCACATTCGAGGTGTTTTCTCCTTGGGCGTTCTTATAAAGAGAATTTTTTTTTTTTAAAGACAAAAAGGTAAGAGGGAG
The DNA here is from genome assembly GCA_903066815.1 of Brachyrhaphis roseni. Classification (NCBI taxonomy): domain Eukaryota; kingdom Metazoa; phylum Chordata; class Actinopteri; order Cyprinodontiformes; family Poeciliidae; genus Brachyrhaphis; species Brachyrhaphis roseni. The sequence continues at coordinate 14,298 of CAEFZY010040458.1, forward strand.
TTCTGGGGTGTGTGGCAAAGAGATGCTTGCCCTTAGTCTGCAATCGTTTTGAAACGTTGAACAGTTTGTGCCTGAAATCTCCCTAGCGTGTGTGTTTAATTTATAAGTGTGTTTCTGTTATTGATGCAAAAGGGTTGTAAGATGTTACAGCACTCAAGAGAGTGAGGTTAAAGTGGGCCCCTAGTGAGATTAACCTCTGGTCTGTGTCACCGTTTGGCATGCAGACCCCACCCATCTCTGCCTTCAGATAGCCAGTGTCAGGCTTTATGTCTCCTGCTGCCACACCAGCTCCAACCCACCCTTCTCTTCTCTACGTTTGGGGGGGGGGAAAAAGGCAGAAGAAGAAGAAAAAGTGGTCACGTGACTTCCTTTTGAGGAGCTGGCCACATGCAGCGGAGATGATTGGTAATTGGAACAGTGGCATCGGGGGTGGGGCTGAGAGGAGAGTGGGGGTGAGGGGGGCACTAGGACTTCAGACGAGTCACAGTTAATTTAATACACAAAGACAGCTGATTATGTGAGCCAATCCTGATTTTGGTTGTGTTTAAACTTTTTACTTTAAACAAATTTAATTAAAGAAATCTAAAACATAAATAAATAATATTTCGGTGATTTGACAGTGTGAATTATGGTTTTGTCAAGGTATAGTAAAGTGTAAAAAAATTAAAAAGGAATCTGGCTTGTTTCAGCACGAGGCCACTGACAATGAACAATTAATTGTGCAGTTGCAATGCGGCTGATAAAATTCTGATCATCGCTTGCACATTTATCACAATCTGCTTAATTTATTCATAAGAAAAAAAGGTAGGTGCAACTAACAGAAATGTTTTTTTTTGTTTGTTTTTTTGTTACTGGCTATTATTTGTTTTTTTCCTCTAAATGTCCTTTATTAATTAATCCAAATTCTCTTCCAGCAAAAAAAAACAACCAAAAAACATTCTTTATTCTTCAAAATCAGCTTTTTGGAAATAAAGGATTTAAAAAGATTTTACTTTTATCTGACTGGGAAATAAAAATGAGCCGAATAGTGTTATATTTTGTGCTAAATTGCAAATTTCTACACAAGATAAGCACATCATATAAGTAAATAAATGAATAAATGTAAACAAAATAAAATAAATCACTTGAAACAAATCAGTTAAGTAATTCTGTGGGACAAAATCCTGTTGACAAGATATATGCATAACTACACAATAAATAAATACAATTAATAAATAAAACAAAATAAATGAATAAATAATTATACTTTAATTGAATCACTTAATTAACATAAGAAATGGTGAATTATTGACAAGGTAATCGGCACATATAACAATGACGTTATATGTGCTGTTAGGTTATACATAGCACAGCTAATAAATATTAAATTTTAAAATAATGAAATCCTTTAAAATAAATAACTTATTTAGAGTAAATCAACCTCTTTTTTCTGCTGTTGATCTTAAAATATCAATGAGTCAAAATGGGAAAATAATTTGAGTTCTTGAAGAAAAGGACATTTTAATATTTAACTGTGAGTCACAATAAGGACTCAAATAAATAAGTTATCATTTTGTCAGTTTTGTGTGCAGAGAAAACATCTACAATCACATCGTCTGTCTGTAACAATTACTTCTGATTATCCAATGTCATCTAAAAGTTTGCTGTTCGATCCATAGTCATCCTTTTGGCTGATTCAGACTATCCCTAACTTAAAATGACCTAATCAGATTCATGTTTTAGTTTTTCAAATAATCCAGTCATCAACATCTTAAAAAAATATGAATCACGCAGCTAGTTTTTTCTGATCAAAGCAGATTTAGTTTTTTTTTCTTTCTTTTTTTTTTCCCCCCGCAGCTGGTCTGCATTGTTTGATTAGGTGCAGTTAGCAGTGTCTGTGTGTTTTATCACCAGTCACCTTAGTAGGGTTCATTTCCCCCTCTCATGCTGATAAACGTACCGAGATGATGTAGTGCTTCCTGGCCCAGATCAAATATTTGCTCCAGTCATAATCAGGGGGTGTTGTATGTTGTTAATTTGAGGCTGGGGAGACGTGAGGGCTTCTAAGTGTTTGATGGGGGTTGGGCCGGGTTCAGGGGTCAGGGCCACTAATGACAACGTGTTGAGGAGGACTCTGCATCAGGAGAGTTGCTCTGTTGGTGGTTTTCACTGCTGCTTTTATGCGTCTGTACACTTTTTTCCCCCCCTTTCCCATCTTCTTTCCTGCCGTGGCTGATATACGTCACACTGAGAGACGTCCGTCTGAGATGGTCTCACCCAGCTTTGTCTGCTTGGAATTTCCTGCGCGTAAAAAGCTGCCTAATGGCCCCACGCTGCACGACGATCACCATCTCCCTCATTCTCACCTTTTTACACAATCCCTGTCCTCTTAATTCAGAGAGCAGCACCTCGTGGGCCACCTCTGACTCAAAGCATCCCGTAATTAGCCATTGCAAAAGTGTCGTTGCCCTGGAGAGAGGCAGTTGGAGGATGGTGGGTCTCCTTCGCTCCCGCTCTCTCTCTCAGTTTCCACATCCCCTCACGTTACAGCTTCCTGTATTGATTGCTGGGCCTAGTGATGACGAGGGCCGCCTGATGAAAAGGAGAGCTATTTCCATCCAGGATGTCAGAGAATATATATATTGATCACAGGCTTCTTCCTATACACACATATACACACACACCCCCACACATAGAGCTATAGAAGGATATCCATTCAAGGAAAGCACATATTCTGTATTGATGACAGCAGCAACGTATCGGTTGCATGCGATGTAAAAGAAAATGTGAAAAACATTTTATACTCCTGATCGAGGAGATTTTAGGCGGTAGAGGACAAAGTATTCACTTTGTCCTCTACCCTTCATTAGAGGCATCAGCTAAGATTCCCTTTATCTAAAAAGATGATAATCAAGTCTGCAGAAGTGTTTGACCTACGACATCAAGGAACGTAGATGATAATACTCAGCAAAATAAGATGGAATAATTGATACTACAGCAGCATTTGTGCAGCACTATTTCAGCAATTTATTTTTATTTTTTAAGAAAATTTGGTAATGACAGAGATGAGATCAAAATTGTGTAACCAATTATTTCTAGTACTGTAAAGGTTTTGTGCCAGTGCAGATTTTGGTTGAGTCTGAATTTTCTTTTAGAGCTGCAAGACAAGATGCAAGAACAGAATTGGAAACATTGTGTTTTAACTTTCCTTCTGTCAGTAACTATTTCATGCCATAGTGCTGTTTAAGAGAAGTAAAATAAGATTTTAAAATAAAGACAAAATAAAAAAGAAGTTCAAAAAGAGTGAGTTTGCATTTCAGCTGCCTTTAGTCTCTCATATTAGCCGTTTGGACAGGTGGCATTTCTAAAAGCCTCCGTTTGTATTTGTTAGTGAACTGAGATTTTTAAAAGGCTGCCAGCCTTTCTTAATCCACCACAGCAAACCAGAGGTTGAAAACTCAAAAAATGGTTAAACAAATGTGCTTTGCCGTACTTCATTCAGTCTTCCCTTTATCGGCTTTAAGTCTTGCTTTCGCTCACTGTCCTGCAGCCTTGGTGAGACATTTTTCTTGTCTCAACGTGCAGTTTCCTTTTAAATAGATTGTTACATCTTTGTGCTACCTTTGACTTTATCAATAAACATCTCAGAGTTTCTGAAAATAACTCAGTAACGTCCTCCACACCGAGAAGGAAAAAGTTAGGACTTTTGTGTTTCCATCGGTTAGTTACTAGTCAGGTGTTAAGTGAATTAGATTTGGACAAGCTGAAACAAACAGTGTGTGGATTGTAGTGTAATAAATATATCAAAAGAAGAAAATATTTGGATGTTTATTAACTACTTTAACCTGCGGCTGCTTGTGTGAGATGTCAGCCTCATTTCATTATCAATGACTTTGCATACCGTAATCCTGCGTAATTCATCAGAATCTTCCAAAGATGTTTTAGCTCTTATTCTGCTTTCACTCAGACTGTAAAGCATTATTACTAGTACATAGTGTTTTCAGGGGTTTTTAGTCAATTACTTCAAAAGCTGTCAGCATTAGCAAATCCAAATGAGTCGCCCACGGTAACAAAATGAACTGCTTTGTTATTTATCTATTTCATGTCTGCCTGCATAGATTTTGAGCCTTGTGGATTTGCTTTATTTGTTTATGGTTTATATTGTTAATTGGATTTATAGGTTGGGGGTCCGAAGATCTTTTCTTTTGTTCTCTGTTCTGCTCTATCTTAATATCCCAGAGGATGTTTGATTCCCTAAAATAGTTCTTTTCCTTTTCCTCTTGTAGGTATCAGTTAATTTGTTCATTGTTCATTTGTGATTCCACTGAATTACAGCCATAAGCAGTATAGCTTGTCTGTGTACCTCATGGCGATTTAACATAAAAAACTGATTTCTCCTTAATTTCTTGAAAATTAAATTGTTGGATTTTAATATGTTTTATTACTGGGTACATTTCTGAATAGCATTAGCTGGCAACTTAACGTATGAGAACAGTGTTGAATTGGTCTGTAGTAAGGTGGGGGGGGTTTGTAGTGGACTGATTTAAGATGACTAACCCCAGGATTTCTGTTATTGAGCAGTGAAGTTTCCAATCAGGTCTGGTTATTTAATCTACCAAATATTATCTGCATCAAGAGTTGCTCCTCCGTTGGAACTCAACAGAATGTGGTTGAGGTATTTCCCTTACCCCCACTACCACCATTGCAGATTTTCCCCTGCAGGCCACTCCCACATTCTGTATTTTCCCAATCGCTCTGCCTTTCATGTTCTCTTTGGCTTTTTTTCTCTCCCTCTCCTCGGTCATGCCCTCTGCTGACCTCTTTGCACAAACTGATACGGGTCAGGACACCCGACAGGTCAAGCGAGAGGAGGGAACTCGGATTACTCCGATTTTTTTTTCTTCTTCTTTTTCTCTTTTCCTGCGTTCACTAACGTATGCGTACTCTGCATTAGAGGCGGAGGCACACAGCCCAAGAATTCACTACATGTGCTGCTGCAAGTGCATGCTGCGAGACGCGACAATGATGCTACTTCCTATTTAATGATTTGTGTGTGTGTTTTCCTGCATTGCTGCAGAACAAAAGGGGTTGTGTGGCTTCCTCGCTGGTGTCTTGTGGGAATTTAGGAGTATGGAAAACGGGGGTCGGGGGGTCGGACTGTGAGATGCGCCACTCAACTTTGACCTGGAGAAAGAAACTGCTTGGTGAATGAAGGGAGGAGAGGAAGAGGAAATACTCTTGTGCCACAGTCTTGAGACCGGTCGATGATTATTCATCATGATTCTCAGTGTTTTGTGGGGGGATGGGCTCAAGTTTTTGCTCCCGTTTTATAGATTTCCACTGAAAGAATGCCTTTTGGTCTTTGGCAATAATGAAATTGATAAAAAAATAAATATATATATGTATATAATAAGATTATAACAAAAGATAAGACAAAAACTATACTGTTGATTATTAAATGTCTTTTTTTTCTTTTTTCTTATAAAACTTTTTTATTTTAAAATAATAGCAAATTATTTATATTTTTTGTACACATTTATTTGTATATGATATGAAATATTAAAATAAATGACTAATATAACACATGCTCTTATTTGTTATCAACTACATTTAATATCTATTCACAGTAAAAGTATCTAATGTTAAACAAGTAAAAATGATTATCATTCTTATAACAATAATGATAATAATTATTATAACGGCCAGTTTGATCAGTGTCAGTTGGTTGAGGCCACACTCTCTCGTTTGTGACTCACTGTCGTGTCCCTTCTGTTTTATTCCATCTTTTGCGTCTGCGCTGCAGAACTGTTGTTCTCGCTCATTTCCATTTCCTGATCCTCCTTCACTTCCTCAGAGCTCAATACCTGAACAACAGGAATGGATGAGCTGCGTCAAATACGCAAAGCGGCTCGTTTCCCAAGAAGACAGAATAGCTTTAAGGTTGATGAGCGTAAAGAAACAATTATTTCAGAAAAAAAATGCATCAAATTAAATTAAACAGGAGTTGCATAATTGTTTTTTTTTTTTTTTGGATACTTTTGTAAATTCCACAATTTTCTTTCATCATTTAAAACTATTCGTTGTTGTTGTGATTATCATTTGCTTTTGTGACCTTGTAGCTTGTAAATTATGTTTTATAAGCAGAAATATTTACATTGCTTAAAAATGGTAAAAAGATCTGACAATAATGTCTTCTTTATCATTTCAATTTTATTTGAAATAACATAAGCAGAAAGATAAACATTCAAATCATAGACCATCTAAGTGTAATTTGATTTTTGTAATATTGTAAATACAACTACATCAGTTATAAAAAAAAATAGCATAATTGAGATGGAATAGTTAAAATAAATTGGATTTTATTATTGTTTAATATTTATCCTCCCTCTGTTGGTAGAGTTTGACCACTTAGCTTGTTATGTATTTTTAAAAATTCTCATAAAATATCAGAGTAAAGGAAAATATTTCTTTATATATTCCTTTAAATTTTTCAAATGTTGAATTGCATAAACATAAACACAATCTTTAGCTTTAAACTTTTTTTATTTTATAGTTGAGAGCTGAAATAATTTTTTTTAAAAATTTTATTATTTTATTTGTTCGCAAACGAATAAATGCTGTTAATATTGATTTGGCATAGCTACAGTGGAACTCCCATCACTGGCAAAGCTTGAAAAATGTAAACATAAAACTTGTATTAAATACAAAGTACAGCTGAGTTTAAAATTATTCCTATCCCTGGCAAAGTTAAGTTATTTTTTTTAAATTTATGTTTGTGATTGAAAACAAGACAGGCCTCCGAAAGATGATACAAGAAGTGTAAATTTTGAGTTATCTTATTTTATTCACATTTCATTAAGAGTTGGTGTGTCAAAAATTGTTTACACCCTTCTCAATAATCAGTGGACAAATCTATTTTTACTATACATAGTAATAAATGCTGAATTTGATGCTCCCAGTGGTATTTTGGTAATTCGTCTTCAGTTCCAACTATTTGAAGTTGGAAGATCTCTTTGTAATCTTTAAATCCTCCACGGATTCAGATTGAATTCGGGACTTTGGCTGGGCCACTCCAAAACATTAATATTCAGAAGAAACAGGCTGCTAAAGATTCAAAAGATTTCTGTAAACCTAAATAATTGGGGCTTAACTGCACATTTCAACTGTATAATTATGTACAAATGCTATTACTACAACACAGTGAAGGCCAAAATAATGATGGCTATACAGTGATTTGTGGAGTCAAAAGAAAAGTTAAATGAATTCTAAAGTTTTGTTCAATTATTTATGTTTTAGCCAATCTCTTTTTGGTTCTTTCTTACTTCAAGAACCTCCAGACCTTTAAATTATTATTTAGTTTAGTCTTAAATAGTTAAACTAAATGATAAAGAAATTAAAAAGTTTTCACCGATACTTTTGGGATTGTGGTCAAGATCAAAGACCACAATCTTTGATCTTGATTGTGGTCTTTATCAAATATCAAATATTGTGATAAACGTTTAACACATTTCATAGATTTCTTTAAGTCAATAGGATTTAATGAATAATACTCCTACACTACTTTATTAAAAAAAAGAAAACTAAGTCATTCTTTCATTGGTGTGTTCATCCACCGAGCTTCTTTGCACTCTCTTCTCTTTGTTGTATACATTGACATTTTTTTCCTCCTGTATATATTCATTTGTGCATACAAGACTCCTATAGATCACCTTTAGCTTCCTGCAACTGCAGTAGACTTGAGGGGGAAAAAATAGCTGCTGGGTGCATTTTCTCTCGCCTGCCTCTACAGTTCTACATTTGATTCGTTCAGAACTCTTCATTGCTTATTTTCTTTCTTTCTTTCTCCTGTCTCCTACACATCTGTCTCTTTAGCAAGGATTGCTTTTACAGATAACCTGCATTTGTTATTTATAGACCCTTGATGTATAGCAGGTTGCAGGCTTGCTGTTGCACGCTGCACGCTTGTGTGGGTGTGTGTGTGTGTTTACCTATGCCGGGATCTGCAGGGCTCGCCTCAATTTGCGAAGGTCATGGATACAGTGCCTATAAGCTGCCGCTTCTGTCGCAATCAACGAGACATAAATCACTGTCCGCTGGTTGTGCAGTAACTAAATCAATAACTGGGATCATGTAGAAAAGACGGATGGTGAATGTGTTAAAGGGAAATGACAGCACGGCAGCATGACTTATGTCTTTTGAGGCTGCAGAAGGAATAGGAAGTGGCATCTCTGCAAAAGTAGATAAAAAGAGAACACCAAGGACACGCTGCACACAAAAAGTCATGTTATGTTCATATAGCATGCTTGAGGGTAAAAAAAAAAGGTCTTTGTCTCGCCGTCTTTCACGTTGTTTTGTTGGATTTTTTTTTTTTTTCCTTTATGTGGCAGTGTGAAAAATCCCACATAGTAATATTTATTTTGTTTATTGGTGCTGATGTTCTGTGAAAAGTTAGTTGGATTTGGGAAGTGTTGATTGGAGAGCTGTTTGTTCACAGTTACAATATATGTGGCGACCGCTCACTATAAAGGTGTTAAATTTGCCCCAATGGGTGTGTGGAGGCTTCTGGAAATTTGAGGCAATGGTGGATGCAACAAAAAGCCAATGCAATAGTCATGTTTTGTATCAGAAAGACAAATGTGTTTTCTGAACCTAAATAGTTTCTGCCAGTTTTCTAAGCTGAAGCGAAAAAAGCAAAGTTAAATACATTATTCATTATGGTTGCATCAAATCTAAATCTGAATTGCTTTTTTATTTCTTTTTTTAAATAAATAATCTTCTTGCTGATGTAAAATTTTCTAGGGATGCACTTTGTCAGAAAAAAGGAAGAAAATTAGACAAAGATAACAGCTTGAAAAATCCAAAAGATTATAACTCAGAAAAGAGTAAAACAAATCAAATAAAATTTGCTGCAGGTAATTCTTTGATAGAATTTGTACTTTTCAATCAAGCAGAAAAGGAAGGGATCAGAAGATAAATTTGGTTTGTATGAAATTTGATCAAATTGTCTGTAATATTCGATTTGTTCTTTCACCGAAAATGGTGGAAGTGTTTTTTCCCCCCCTCTTTTTTATGGATTTGAATGTCACCGATCAGAGCCGCTCTAGGAAAAATTGGCCAATTCTCATGTCTGGCTGACTGATTGTCGCATTTCTTCTTGTACTGCATTAGGTATCCATGAATGCCGTGCGTTGCATTTCAGCTAATAGCATTTTTCATTTTCATATAGAGAACTATGTTATTTATTTATTTATTTATTTATTTTATATTTCCCAACAGAGCAAACTGGTGATGGAGGGTTTCCGCAGCTTAAAGGAGGGTGAGCAGGTGGAATTCATCTATAAGAAGTCCTCTAAGGGCCTGGAGTCCCTGCGGGTCACCGGACCTGGTGGAGGACCCTGTGCGGGCAGTGAGAGGAGACCTAAAGGGAAGGTTCCACTCCTGAAACGTAAACCAAAGGGAGATCGGTAAGCATTAAAAATGAAATTATTCCATATATCATCACCTATGGAAATGTAATTAGGCCACCCAGTAGAAGCACATCTGACAAAATCTGAGTGTATGTGTGTGAAAGACGGGTGTAGTAAAATGGGAGTTCACAAATGTACATCTTCAAGCATCCAGCCCTTTCTGAGTGGGCTGAGAGTATAGATTAACTCTATTCAACCTGCCAATGTACATGCCTGTTGCCATGGTTATTGTGTAGTGTAATATGAAAATGAATAGGGCTCTTCGCCAGCCATAGGCGCTGTTTTAAATCAATTTGCCAGCTCCTACGTTTGTGAGTGTGATTGCGAATAGGCGGTGCCTTTGTAGCTTGATTGTTTCGTCGTCATCGTTAACAACCTAAAGAATGACATGCACAAATGTGTGAAAGGCAGCCCTGTGGAGCTCCTTGAAAACCCCTGGCGGTTAGAGGTAAGTGTGTTCCCTGCCCTCTGAGGAAAACGAGAGCGCTTTCATTCCATGACCGCTATACGTAACTGTATTGTTTTAAGGAAGCGTTTGCATTTTAAATCCCAGCCTTGCCACGCTTTACCGGAAAACACCGTATTGTGCTCCTTTTGAAATTTAGAACATAAACGCTGTTGTTGGATAACCAGAAACTGTATCTGAGACGAGACTCCATAATTGTTTTACACAGCTGAATAATTCAGCTCATTTGGGATAATTGATCCAGAGTTGGGTCAAGTGTCAAACTTTTAGCAAGGCTGGAAGGAGCCGGTGTTGGATTCATAGATGGCAGGTAGATGACTGTGACGTAATTGGGGTTATTGGGCATGCTCAGTGGCTGCAACAGTTTTGAAAGTGATGCCACTCTGACCCCTGCTGGCTCTGATAGTGTATAACAACACACCAACCCGTCAGATTGCTGCTCAGGCAGTCTATTTGCTTTAGGATTTGAACAAATAACTGCTGTTATCCGACAAATATTGTCTCACATGTTATTTTGTGAAGAGAAAATCTCTTTTAGAAATGCATCTGAGCAAAATAGACTTTTCTTACCTCAGTAAATTATATTTAATCTCCCTGTGAAGGGTTTTTGTTTAATACATAACTAATAGTGAGTCATGGCTAAACGTGTCGGTGATTGATGAAATGTTCAGTCAAAAGAGAAGGTTTTTAGGTTCTCTGACCCAATTTTACTTGCACATTTGTCTATTAGTATTTCTTCTTTTTAAGGTGTTTAAATCTTTTGCTCCCAAGGATTTACTGTGGTGGTGCAAAAACTTTGTATCTCATGAACCAGTGTTGGTGTTAATCATATTCATAGATCAAAAGAAATATTATCACATGTGTCAAACTGCTTTGGTTTCATCAGGTCAAAAATGATTAACAACAAAAAATCCTTATTAGTCAGTAGAATATCTTAGAAAAACTGGATCAATGAATGAATGAATTCCTTATTATTTCTAGTGAAGTGCTAAAAAATACATCTTTGTAACTGCCTTTTTAATAAGCTGCCCATTTGGTGCAGCTTACATTACAGCTTTGTTGCTTAAGAAAGCTAAGCACGGCAAGGCAAGGCAACTTTATTTATATAGCACCTTTCAGCCAAAGACAATTCAAAGTGCTTGTACAAGAAAGTCAACATGAGTCGTCTAATTTTAGCAATATTTTTTAGATGGTAGTATGATGTTTTTATGATAGATTTGATGTGGTTATCAAAGTTCAGATCAGGATCCATGATCACCCCCAGATTCTTTGCTTTGTCAGAACATTTTAAACCAACAGATTGAAGGTGGGTGTTTATTTTTAATCTATGCTCTTTTGGTCCAAACAGTAATATTTCAGTTTTGTTTTTATTTAGTTGGAGAAAATGTTGGCACATCCAGACATTACGGTAATCTGCTCAATATTTAGTGAGTAATTGAACCTGACTGTATAGTTGTAGTATTCTATCTTATTATTTCGTATAATTTGAATTAATGGAAGCATATAGATATTGAAAAGTAGCGACCCCAGGATGGAACCTTGGGGAACTCCATAGGTAATTTTGCTCAGCTTGGATTTAAAGTTGCCTATGGACACACAAAAGGTTCTGTCGAACAGGTAGGATTTAAACCAGCTGAGCACTATACTGGAAATGCCAACCCAATTTTCTAATCGAGATAATAAAATATCATGATCGACCGTATCGAATATTGACATTTTATTACGATCAGTGTTTAGATGGAGGTCATTGAGTACTTTCACAAGAGCAGTTTCAGTACAGTGATGTTGGCGGAAGCCTGATTGATGGACATCAAAACAGTTGTTCAGGGCTAGAAAGCCATTTATCTGTTGAAAAACTATTTTTTCTCATATTTTAGCCAAAAAAGGTAAGTTTGACATTGGTCGATAATTGCTTAGAATTGATGAGTCCAGATTATGCTTTTTGAGAAGTGGTTTAACTGCCGCAGTCTTTAAAACCTGAGGGAAGACTCCAGAGGACTTATTAATAATTTGACCTTTAAGAATAAACTCATAGGTATAGTGTCAAGGGAACAGGTGGATGAATTCATATGATGTAAAATGTAACTCAAATCTTTTTGAGTGACCAGGTTAAAGTGGGTCATCCTAGATAATTGTTTCCTAACAACAGACGCAGAGGAGTTTACTGTCTCCCTTATTTTCACCGTTTTATTTATGAAAAAGGTGGCTAATTTGTCACAGGCCTCAGAGGAGAAAAATTCACGGTTAACAGAAGAAGCTTAAGAAAGCTGGGTTTAGATTCCTTAGATATTGTAGTTGTTTCAGGTATAGGAAACGGACAACAACAAAACCATCCCCCTAAATGAGAAGCACACAGTGTCCAGAGCGTATATCAGCTGGAACAACAGAAAAAAAGTTGATTGGTATGGACTTATACTTAAGGATAGATTTTAATCTTTTGACAACCAATTGTCAATCAAGGAACAGAGATTTGTGCAGAGAACTGAAAAATAAAACGACATACCCCCATCTTGTGGTGACACATGTAATAGCAGGTGGTAAATGTTATTTTTGGATGACTGTTTCTACAGGAGCAGGGATTGATGGTTAGATGACTGCAAAGCTGTTAGAGGTTGCCAAAGACCCACCAAAAATTCAAACCGTTTTTCAGCTCTGTGTATTCTGTACCTGTTTTCATTTGCCTCTTTCTCCTTTCATTTGCAGCTGTTACAACTGTGGAGGTCTGGATCACCATGCCAAGGAGTGTGACCTGCCCCCCCAGCCAAAGAAATGCCACTACTGCCAGAGCATCACTCACATGGTAGCCCAGTGTCCCCACAAGGCGCTGGCACCCGGCGCAGGCTCTCAGGACCAACAAGCGTCTACCTCGACCTCCGCTCCAGGCACAGGGCCTCACCTCTGCCTCCCCGAGGAGGAAGAGCGCTCCGGCTCGTCTCCCCTGGAGGGGTCCTCCTCGTCACCCGAGGAGCCACACACACACCGCAGCTCACGGACCCAAAGGTGGAGGAAATCCTGAAAATGTTCCGTCGAGGTGAACTTTTTTTCCAACACACAGCCTCTGACCTTCGCGTCTACCCTCAATCAAGGTTACCCGAAGCCTCCCTTCCTCCTCGTCTACCTCACACTTGTGAAAAAAAGGAAAAATTGGGAGATTTTTTTTTTTTTATTATTATTATTATTTCTTTTATTTTTCATTGTGTTATTTTTCTAACCAGCACAGCTGTGACAGCGATCAGCGGGGTACGGACGTGCATGAATGTGTGCGACTGACTTGCAGTCATCTGGTGCAGCTATGGAAACGACTGCTGGAAAGGTGACTGCAGGGAATAATTCTTTATGTTTCAATCTGTGCAGCTCAATGGTGAAATGTCATTTGTGTGTAGGTTTTGATGACTGTGTTGTTTCTGCTGCCCCTCGGACCTGAAGGGTGGCTATTTTAAAAGCCTCCTTTCTGCTTATTTTGCAGACCTAAAGCCACAACTTTATACTGTAAACTTAATCATTCAGAGAGAGTGAGAAAAAAAATCCAGATTGCATCTTCAAAGGCACACATGGTAGCTCATTTTAAAATGGATTAGGGGACAACTCTTAATAGCTTGAGTCCCTCTAAGTAATAATCCAGACCCACAGGACTTTTAGCCTGGCTTCTAGAGATCTTTTGGGGAAACTTAATGCATTCCTGAGGGGTCGTTTTAAAAAGCCGCTGAGCTGCTAGAGTACGTTTTCTCTCATTTCAAAACCCTCGATACATATCGCTTTCGTGACACAGACTGGACCAACTGATTGTTGAAGTGTGAGCAAGTGCAAGACTGAGAACAAAGAAGAGGGAGAGTGTGTGCGTTTCATGGATACTCCGAAAGAAATCAGAATAGTCAAACTGGAGAATTGTCTTCTTCATGGGCGAGTCATGGCTGTTAAAACTCCACCGTTTTCCTATTATCACAGATAGATGCATATTATATAAGACAAATATATAATTAGTCTAGATAATAGTTTAGATTTTAAGTAAACGCCTTATCATTAGACTTTCATTTTGGTTGTTGCATAATTAGTTTAAAGTAGTTTTTAATATATATATATATACACACACACATATATATATATATATATATATATATATATACTGTATATATATATATGTAAAGTGACAAGATATAATTAAAATTATATTAACATTAAGTAGGCATATATAAGGACTTGGCTCTGATATAGGTGCACAGCCCTGTTTTAAGTGTATGGGATACATTGTGGTGTGTGAAAATTCTCCCTCTTTACCCATTTTCGATGTAGACAATTCCATTTTTGTACTCCACTCTTTCTCATATCGATTAGTTTATACAGTCCCTTGCAAAAGTTTTAACACCCCTTTAACTTTTTACATGGATTGTTGTGTAACAACTGCACGCCTCAGCACATTTATTGGGTACTTTGAGTGTTTTGTATCCAGCACCCCTGAGTCTATGCTTTTTGCTGTGATTAAAGGTGCAAGTCTTTAGTGGTGTGTCGCAGCCACACAATATATCTAATGGGAATTGCAATATGCAGTGTTTGAATTGCCTGGTTTCGAAAGTCCCAATTTCAAATAATTCCTTGGGTGGAATTTTGGGTGAAATATAATTTTTCAGGTACCAGTCAGTCAATTTCTGCATGCCAGCAATTTATTTGGCCAACTGTATGAGAATGTTATATGTAACAACAATGGAGAAAAAAAATGTATCAGGAAGTTGGCTTGCCACAGTTTCTCAACTGGATTTTGCTCTGGCCTTTGACTAGGCCATTCCAACACACAAATACGCTTTGATCTGAACTATAGGAGCTCTGTCTCTGTGTTAAGTGTCATCTTTTGAAAGGTGATCCTCAAGGATCCAGTGTTTCTTTTTTTTCCTGGACTATCCCGTATTTTAGCTCCAGCCATCTTCCCATCAAATCCTTCCAAGTTCTGTAAGATAGATTTTTTTGAGAGTTGTCAGACTGAAGGGGGGCTGAGTACTAATACACACCACACTTTGTAGATTCTTAGATAACCAAATATATGTCTTACTCCTGCCCTTTCACAAAAAACCCTAATGATATTCATTGACGTTGTGTCAAAGTTTAAAGGGCATAACACATTTGCAAGGTACTGCATGGTCAGAGCACAAAACTCACCTTGAAGGTGTAGTTTCTAGCATAACCTCATTATCATAGCTGCTTTACTCACATAATACCTCACAACTTCTTCCTTCGGGAAGTGAATGTCGACAATGTCTGCTCTCTTAGTGTTTTTTTTTATGTTTTTCAGTAAAGTCGAACCATATTTTCCTCATCCGTCAGTGCCTAGCGTTTGTCAGTCAGCACCAGTCAGGTGATGGGATGACGTCTCTGCTGCTGCTCCAGTCTCAAAACAATGGAGGGAGAAATAGCCGGACGGATTGTGTTGCTTTCGATATAACTTGAATCCCAAGCATGGCTTTAGTGGCACTTACTTACCCTAACAACTCTTCTCTGACCATACTGAATGTGAAAAGAGCTCATCTGAAGTCGACTCCTCACAAAGTTCACGTAAGGTCGCTTTGGAGTTGTATCTTAATGTTCTGACAAATCAAATAACTTTGTACAAGTATATCAAACTGGCATGTGGGCTTGAGAAAAGCTCTGTAAAGACAACCAACTTTTTTGGTATATTTCTATACCAAAGAGGTTTGGCGTTTTTGTTTGTTTGTTTGCTTGTTTTTCCTTTTTCTTGAAGGCATTTAAAGTTAAGACTTGCTGAAGTGCTTGCTTTTTCGGAAATAGAGCAGCTTCTTGCTGAAAGTGCAGCAAATTGTTTTCTAAATAATATACAGCTCTGAATGTGTGCGTGCATTGAAAATCAAACAACAAATGCAGCTTGACAGGAAAAAAAAAAAAGAAGAAAAAAACGGAGGTTGACCAAACTGCAACTCATGCTTAAATCTCTATGGAAACATCTTTTTGTATGACATATTTTTTACATTTTTACACACAGCTCCTCTCAGGATGATGGACTCGTCTCAGGGAATTAACCAAAAAAAAAAAAAAAAGCAAAAAAAAAAGCAAAGAAGTGTTTATTATTCTTTTGGGAATCATCCACTGACGGACTCCACAAACTCTTAAGCAATGGCAAAGAGACATATAACCAGTTCAATTACTGATGATAGCAACTACCTCCTGAGTTACACATAGCTGTTGGTTTCTGGGTTTTTGTTGTTGTTTTTTAATCGAGCTGTATTATTAATATTAGTCTGTATAATAATCGTCGTAGACAGTCTTTTGTGTTGCCACAGATTTCCCCGTCTTCCTTTCCAGATATTTTTTTTTCTTACTGGAAAACTATTGCTTTTTTGTTTACAGCAAAAAAAACCTACCTCATTAGCGCTATTTCTGGACAAGCTCCTTACCTGCTCCCAGGTCGCATGCCCCCTCCATGCAGTTTTTTTTAATTTTTTTATTATCATTACTTTGTGTCACAATGGTTTTAAGAAATCAGCCCTGATGTTGCTTTTCACTTGTTTCAATGTAATTTATTTCTTTTTACTTGCCGCTTTTCCTAAAGCTTTCGCAAGATCTCAAATCTGCGAGTAATGAATGAACAACCATTACTTTGCACAAAGCCAGTGAGTTTACCTCAGCTTGTTGGGCTAGCTATTCACAAATGTAATATTTTATGGTTGTGAGACTCCTTTTTAAGATACTACGACTGTTTTTTGACTTTGCATTTTATCATAAGTTTTTTTTTTTGTTTTTTACAACCACTTGATGATGATTTGCCTAAGGAGAAGAAGAATAGATTTGCACTTGAGCAAAGATTCAATGTGTTTTTTTGTTTTTATCAGTTTGATTTGTTACCAAATAGATATTATTACCTGTTTGCAGGCTCCATGGTAATGGTCTTAGTCAGCCATTTTCACAGCTCAAGATAATCAAAAGTTGTTTCTGTTAGATTTTGCTAATTGAGGTTAACAATGATTACATTTGTGCAAGCTTATTTGTTTTATATATACTAGAGACAATAACATTTACTCTTCAAAATCAGTAGGTTTTGTACTAAACGTGATTTGTTTTCATTTAGTGACATTCCTAAAAGTGTTTTTGAATTCAAGAGATTAAATGTTGCGTATAAAAGCAGTATTACTCTTCAAAATCAACTGAGAAAATGACTGTGTTCTGGTGGACCTGCACACGGGACAGAAAGCTTGTTTGGGTGAGCTCTGGGATGTATACACAAACATGATTTTCCAGTGTTATTGTTAGCTTTAATATTTGATCTTGATCAGTTTACAGTGCTTTGAAAAACTTTCTCTCCTGTACTCCTGGTTTTAGATTTGTTTTTCACATCTAAATGTTTCAGATCATACACACAATTTTCTTAACAAACAGAGTAAATCCAGAAAGCAGTTTCCCAAAAAAAATTAATTAAGGGGAGGATGTCTATAGAGCCCCCTGTTAAATCTTAACTGTGATTAATTACATTTTCTAGTTCAGGTTCTCCTGCCACACGACAAGTACAATCTCACAAATCATCACATACTGTCACAGTTTAAAACAATTCAAGAGCCAAAAAAAAAGAGAAAAATCATTAACACCTATCAGTTTTTATCCATTTCTAGTGCTTTGAGATTCCAGTAGTTAACAGCCAGAGCTGTGATTCGCAAACGGAGAAAAGGCAGAAGAAAAGTTAACCTTCCCTGGGGTTGAGGGGCTGCCTACAAAAATCACTCCAAGAACACGCCAACACTTATCCAGGAGGTCACAAAAAACTGATTTAGTGTTTGAATGGGGATGAATTCTTTTCTCTGCCCGAAGATCTTGTAGGAGAATGTTTACTATATGCAGCAGGATGACGATCTAATGCATGCTAACAGTTCCAATTCAGAAATACAAAATGGAGGTTATGGGATCGTGCATAACCTTCATGGATAATCACACTTGTTAAAGTGTGATTGAGATACCTTAAATTGCAGTCTGTGCCTAGAAAATAAAGATTCATTGCCAATCATTGCAAACACTTAGTGGCAGGTGCTGCTGTCTAGGATGTCACAACAAGGCATTGTAGATAAAAGGGAAAATATTTTCCCACTGAATAAATGAAGGCATCATTTCAAAACTTAATTTTGTATTTATTTCAGTTATGTTTGTCTATAATATAGAGGATCTGAAACATTTAGGTTTGCCAAAAAAAAAAAGTTAAAAATTTTGTAAGAAATCTGTTGTTGGGGGGGATATCTATTAAAAAGCACTGAAACTACTGACTAATGTATTTGATGGCACAAATGAACAATGTGTGGTTTTTAAAGGCAGCATAAAGTGTAAGACATTTCATATTTAGTTGTTTTTCCTCTTATGCATTGCTATTTTCTCAACTGCCTTGAGTATTGAATTATGTGTACGTTAAGGTGAAAAAAGCATGAAACATGTAATCATAAAAAACTGATTCTGCATATGGCAAATGAAAATCTGGCGATGTTAAATGAAATTTAAAGACACAATAGAGCAAGGAAAAAGTTTAAAGTATTCCAAGAAATGTTTTGTGTTTTTTGCTTAAGAACTTACATTGAGGAGCATCATACCGAACAATTTTTTTTTTTTACAAAGCTACAAGAAAAAGGCCTTTGTTCTCATTGGCAATGTTAAGAAAATTATTTATTTAATTCTTTGTTTGCAAAGTACGCCCCTTTTATCTCAAATAAATCTGGTTTTATTTGAAATAGCTAGGATTCTTTATAATGCTTCTTCTCCAAAATGCCCTTGATCATTTGAATTGGTTCATTATTTTGTGAAATTTATTGCCTTGTAATTTTTATAGACCACTAAGATAGAGGACCCAGCGTTAAACTCACCTCTGTCTGGCAAAAATCTTCAAATACTTTAAAATAACTCTTTAGCTGTATTTATTGGACATTTCTTATGTCATTGCCTATTGATGGGGAAGAACCTTCCATTTCTGTCTAGACATGCAGCTCACTTCATTTGGATTTGAAGTTTTTGTGTGAAAAACATTTGATGTTTGAAATGTTGATTTTTAGTGTTTTGAGTCAAAAGTTAAAGAAGAGCAGCCCCTAATGTTAAGATAATGATTGGGATAGTTAAAGCTCATGGAACAGCCTCGAGCCTGATATAATACATTCATAAAATGTTGTGAAAATTGCTGATATAAACCATTTATTAGCACTTTTGTGTTGTGTTTACATCTCAATAAACCAGTGGTGTATATATAGTGCTGTAAAATGTCTATTTGAAATAATTTTTCTTTTATGTGTTTGAACACTTAAAACGGACAAAGATATATTAATAGCTTGTAGTATGTAGGACCAACGCAATTATTAAATCCCACTGGTTTTCTGACTTGCAATTAGAAAACACTCAACTCGGGTGTGGCTTCATTCCCAGCTACGAGTTCTGACTCCCAAGACAAACACAGCAGTATTTATCAGATAATCAATTACAATCTGACCAGAGAAAATATTGTAGAGCAGGAAACTGCTGAGTAAACTCAACTTTGTATGCATCAAACAGCCTCTGGCACAATGCATGTTTTACCCCCCCAAAAGTCCTTATTGTTTCAGCATCTCTGTATAACAAAGATGGGCGCCAAACTAGCTATATATATATATAACTAAGCTGGCCATCTTTATTTGATTAGTTTCATTAAAATGGCTACATAGTGGCACCTTTTTGGTATTCTAAACATCACTTAATGATATTTTAGCTATGTATGCAAGTTATCATAATGCATAAAATATTCATTTAAGTTTTTAAGTATCTATAATAAAAATTTTTTTAGATAACTTTCTTTGTTTCAAATACATTTGTGCGATTTTTTTCCCACCAGAATTATAAAAGCCAGTAAAAGAGAAAACAGTATTTTAATTTACCTACGTCACAATATTTAACTTCAGATAAATTGGTCTTAGCAATGAATACATTCTCTATATGTTTTTATTAGTGCCTCAAAGACCCATTTATAAGTTCAAATTCTTTGAGTATTTTTTTAATTTTTTAATGATAAATGTAAACACTTAAATATCCAGAGCAGTGAGTTACCAAACGCTCCTAGGCAGACAGAATGTACAAAGACATGATGCAGGGCAGGGAATTGTTTAGTGGCTGGACAAATATACTGGACTTCACATACCTCAACTGCTGCCTTTGACAGCTGATCTGTGTTTTAGATACAATATGCTCTTCCTTTTTGTCTTTTATTGTAATAAACCAACTTTCAGAAGTGTTTGTGTAAAAGCCGTAGCCGAACATTGTACCTCTTGGGGACCTTTTTAAATTCAGCCAAGTGCAGATCCTTTTATGCACTGATGAATAACCTCTTCTGTTTCCATGTTTGTACGTGTTTCTAATATCTACATTGTGGCCAGAGAGTCTTTATGCTCTGTTTCTGTTAAATTAAAGCACTGATTGCTTTTGAACTGGGAAAATGTTCCTCAATCATTATTTCAGTCTCAGTATTGGTGTACTGCTATTTTTTTTTTTTTTTTTTTTTTGTGAAGTCTGGGTTGGATTTGTGTCCTTAATGTTTCACTTGACTGGAAAATAAAACTATCACAACAAGATCAAAGTATGTATTATTGCTCCAAGATGTTCAGATATCAGTATATCAGGAAATAAATCTCAGATTCGGTATCTCAATATTTCTGTGCACTGGTATCATTTTGTAGCCTAACAAAGCCTGTTTTGTTGTAAAGGAAAGGACTTTTTAGATTTTACACATCAACGTAAAAAAAAAAAAAACAAATTCATTAATACATTGTAGCTATCAAGATAGTTATTTCAACAGATCAGTGCTGAAGAATGTGGCATTTTTTTAAAAGCCTGATGTACAAAAAGAAATAAAAGTCTGCTGTGTACCGGATTGCATAATGTCATTACTTTTCTACAAAAAAAAATAAATAAAAAAAAAATGGAAGTTATCACAAAGCACTACTGTTGGTGAAGAAAATCAACATATTATTACATAAATAATAGGTGATTTACAGGCAAACATGATGCAACTATGCTTTGGAAGTTGATATTTTTATCTGTCAGAATGAAAGTTTCTGTAAGATAAAAACAAATTACAATATTTTAGGAAAGACTGATAATTATTTTATCTTAGAAAGGTAAAACTAAAAAAAAAAAAAAAAAAATCGGTTGAGTGTAAAAAGTATCAGACTACTTTCCAACCAGACATTCTATCAAATATGGCCAGCAAATATTTCAAACCGATAGTAAATTCCAGGAACTAGATGAAGGATGATGCATTTTGTAAATATATTGTTATTGTCATCTTCTTTTCTCCAAAAGGGGGCAGCCTAGCACTGCTAAATATTTACCCACCCTCAGGCCTGTGAAGGACAGCCAAAACAGATTAATCACCTCAACACATCTGACTCACCAAGACACTGGTGTGTCTTCACAGCCCTATCTCTTTTATCCCTCTCCTCTTTAATGGTCTAGCACTATGTGTGTGTTTTATAATCATCACTCTGTCTCACTGACTCTCTCCTGAGCACATCTTTAAGCACACTGCTTTAGGCGTTGGACGGTATGAACACTGTTTACGCTTTCCTTCAGTTACCCATCATCATATTTCTTTCTTTCTCTGAGATACAATCTCTTGAGATGGCTTTGTCAAGGTCAGGTGTGTTTATGGTGGTAGGTGCTGGATGTTTAAAAAGGCAAGGATAGAGAAAGCGAAAGGATAAATACCCCTAAACACCACAGAGAGGGTTTCCTGTGGTGTTTAGAGGTATAAGAGGCAGCATTCAGGCCAAAGAGAAGAGGGGGCTACATATCTTCCCAATCCCTTTTCTCTATTCTGCGTGCCTAAACTGCATGTTAACCTTTGTAGCACTGCCTCCAGGCTGTATGCTTTAACCTTTTCTTTGAGATAGAGGGGGCTCCTGCACAGGGAATACAACATAAATCACAGCTGCTGACTGTAAATGCAACAGTCAACGATACGCGCCAGCATGTGCGCCTTTGCTCAAGCCCTCGTCCTTTTGTCGCAAAATCCTCATAAAGATGTTCTCAGGATCAGCGGTGTGGACTATTATTTCTACAAGCACACCCTGAATAATTCATCCATCATTAAAATGCACTAGGCGTAATGATAGCAAGGAGTGTGTTGTGGGGGTATTCTGTTTTCCGAGTAAAACACAGGGGTCATTAGAAGTCATTTCTGGTCAATTTTGTATGATCAACCATGCTCCAGAGAAAGTGAGGGGAGAAGAGGAGTGTGGGAAGGGGGGCATTTACTTTTTGTGCATCGGGAATTCATGTTGGAAGAGATCAAAGGGGACAGACAAAGAGATGAGAGAATCGACATCTACTCGTCTCCATTTGGCTCCCCGTGAGAGGAGGAAAATTACTTTAAAGCTGATGCCCTGATGAAAGAAAAAGGCGTTATGCCTGATGTATTCCTCCAGAGGTGGAATCAACACTATGAATGACTCAAAGGCAGATGGAAGTGGGAAGGAGGCAGAACATTTGTTCGAGAGAACCAAAAGGGGGATTATTTTTTATTTTTAAATTTTTTTTAGAAGGGATGAGGATTCTATTTGACAGCAGTGAACAAAATACAATTCACACTTCAGGAGATGTGACCGATTCAACACTCAACACTGTTATTTCTGGTGTGTGCATAAAGGGGCAGCAGATGCCATCAGATGCGGAGCTAATTTGTAACATCAGGCCAGGGATTTTATCAGACTGAGCACCATCAACATGTGCATTTCAAAAAAATGTGATCCTGTGTCATGTTCAGCCGGGCTCCCTCCGTTTTTCCCCCCCGCAGAGCGGGTCACAGCGGAGGAAATAACCTCTAAGCAAGGAGACCTGAATTGTCATTTTTCCGACAGAGCTGTCAAAGCACCAAACCATGCTAGTTACACATGAAGCAAATAGAAATGAAAACACTGTCAGTGAAAAGACTCATGGGGTAACGGAGATGCCAGGAGCAGGGTGAATCACTTAGCAATCTGTGCTCCTCCATTCTGCAGCTGCCACCCACCACAACACATCTGCCACTGGGAGAAAAGACATTCGGATATGCAACCACAACCAAAAGAACTGCTGCAAGACACAAAGGATCATTCTTTTAAATTGAAACTAATTTGCAGCTAAAATTGAGTTTATATCCTGCACTTCTTGAATAGTGGAAAAGCTCACACTCAGGTCACACGCAAAAGAAACTACTGTAGTTTGAAGCAGATCATTTAAGTTATGTTTTGGGCCAACATTTATCGCACTGAACTCCCCTCTTGTCGTAGGTGTAGGAGGGGAAAAAGTGGAGGACGCTCCCAAGTGCGGTTTATAATCGGTTCCCCTTTTATTGTAATTCCCTTTATACAGGCTGAGCTCACAAGAAGAAACTAAAGCTAATTTCTAAAGCACCAAAATGTCCACAGATGAAGAACTACCCACTGCAGCAGCTTTCAAATGTGATAAAATACCAAGTTCTGGAATGATGGCCAAATTAAAAACAGCACTTCATCAGAACAAAGCTTTTTTTAGCGCTATGTCTTCTATCTTTCCCACTGGCACCACTTGATTGATTGAAGGATGTGGTTTCATTATGCATTTCATTTTTACTTGAAGGACTGCATGCTGGGGCAATCAATGCAGCCAAAACAACTTACATTTGAATCCTAGCAAGAACCCTTCTATAGAGTATGTATGATCTCCCTATGCATACATAGATTATTTTTAGGTAAATGCCCTCATGCCCTCTACAAATTGCCCTTAGGTCTGAGCATATGCATGGTTGCCCAGTGTTGCCCAACAATTGACTAGAAGCCTGTCCAGTGAATATCCCAGACCCTTAGATCTTGTATTGCCGATTGATAAATGTTTCAAGAGTTTCTCAAGTATTTAGCCCTCTGTTGAAGCTGCCTTAAATTCAAAAGTTTGCAGAATTTTTCTTTTCACAGAAAAGAGAAAAGAATCCAATATTGTTATATCTTATTGAACACTAATTCTGTGTCCTTAATCTCCCTGGCAATATAGTCTGCCCTAGCTTTATTCCCATCTGCAGCACTTGTTCATTGTTCAAACAGCTGTGACGTAACTTCCCCTTTTGCATTTTATTGTAAATTTTCTGAATTAATGGTCAAGGAATTCCATCTATGTTGTGCTGTTCTACTCATAACTCCTAAAATATTTTTAAACCAGAGCTACACATGCATCATTTGATCAAACACTATGACACAGATCGGGGCTAAGTGCCTTCCCGAAGGTGACATCAAACCTGGAATTGAACAAAGACAATTCCAATTGTTCGACAACTAAACTTCCCTCTGAGCCACAATTGCCATAAAAAGGTGGAAAAAAAAAAAGAATCTCTGAATACAAGTCACATTTTGTAAGGAAAACGAGGGACTCCACTAGCTTATGTTGGAATCCTGCCAGCAGACAGGAAGGCAATGCAGAGAAATGCCGGAGACAACATATTCATCACCATCATCATGCAGATTAGCTTGCAGCTTTTTTCTTAATTTTCTCTGTCATCTTGTCTTCTTATTATGCCACAATCAAAGCTGCTCTAACACAAACCGCATTTAAGTCATTTCTATCCTGACGTGTGGTGTACTGCACACACCCCGTCCGCTCTTTTTTTTTTTACTACTACTTGTTTTTTGCACAAAGCAAGGTATGCAAATACAGTAGACTGCTGTACTTACACCACTATTATGTATCAGTGCTGAGCACATTACACAAGTGCCTGCAGAAGCAGACAACGCTAAGCCCACTTACACACTTTAATATGGCATTTTATTAGCTTTGATAATAATAATAAAAAAAAATCTTCCTTTTTGTCAACCCTCACACTAATAAGACTTGGATATGAAATTTCAGGGGTTAGAGAGGGCACTCATGAAAATGGCTATGACCAAATTAATCAGTTCAGAATTATAAATCCTGCCACAAAATTTAATAGTCGACCACCTAATAAGTGTTAAAAACAGAACCATAGTGGCAGACTTACCACTGCAACTCTGGGATAAAAAACTGATTTCTTGTCTTGACAGAGTCCTTCCAAGCGCAGATTTGCTCAGCTTCATGCTAGATAAATAAAAGAAGAGCTGCTAATCAAAAAATTAAATACATTTTCCCGTCAAGGTTTCTAAAAATGCCCAGCAAAACCTGAGACTTTATAAAAAATAGTAGTGATATGAAGGAAAGATATATTTAACCCTGAACACACAGAAGTAGCTGAAGCCACTGGAACGTACCTGAGAATCAGAGACTTACTAAAAGGTTACAGGACACAACATGGACATTTTAAACCTAAAATTTCTCATCCTCACTAAAATTGATCATATTTTATCTTTTGAAGACTTTGCACTACACCAGGAGTCTGTACATGGATGTACTCTTGGAAAAAGTATTATTAATCTGCGACCTGTGATCATAAATTATTGAACCACAGGGAATGAGCAGCGGAGCCAATGTCCTCCTTGATGATCTTTCTTGACGAACTCAATTTACTTATGATATCTGGGTGACAAACCAAAGTCACATTCAGAAAGCAATATTCTGTCTACAATGCAATCCCAGCCATTAATTGTCTGATGAACAAGATGTTATCCAAGGATACCTTCCCAATGACCACTTAGGAAAAGGAGGAAGAAGATTTAATATGATGGAAATAAGTGTGACAGACTAAACGGTCCCCGCTGAACGCACTGAAGCATGCTCTGACCTTCCCTGTCACTTTGGAGGGCGAACAGGGGTGGCCATTTGTGTGGTGGCAGCAGAGCTGCAGATGCAGAGACGGTTTTTCATTGTAACTTCTAGAAAATCCTGTGTAAGTCAGAGAGAAAGGTGCACCGCCGAGGGGAAGATTATACATGCAGCCTGGGAGCAAGTTTAAAAATAAAGAACTGAAAGCATGTATGCATGCCATACATGCTTTCAGTTCGCTCTTCACTTACAGTCCAACTATATCCCATTCATTCAGAGTCATTAAATCAAGTATTTTGGGGAATTAGTCAATTAATCTGATATTTGATTATATTTTGAGGAGTATATTCATGGTAATAGATGAAGAGGCTTTACTCCACAGAACTCCAGATTTTTTTTTCTCTTTTCTTTATTTCATTTCTTTACATCTTAAGGAGCAAAAGTTTCTTGAAACACTTTAAGTGGTCTTGATCACTTTTTTTTTTGCCCAACTCTTACAAAATATTGAGTTTTGTGCTTAGAAATATACAACATAAATAATTTAAAGACAGATTAACAGGCCAGGCTAAAAGAAATTCACCTGTTATCACTTTAAAACTATGAATTTAAATGCAATTCAATAAGGATTTTATGCACTTGGTTGTGCTGCAGAAGTAAAATTATAATTTAGATATTTTTAAATGATACACCATAAAAGCATAGCTTCCATTTATGCTCAGAGCCTTGCAAAACAGCATCTTAAAAACCAAGATAACAAACCAGGCAGATCAGGAATCAAGTTGCAGGTTTAAAGCAGTTTTAGCATAAAAAAGCACTTCATGTTTTGACATGTCGGTTAATTCAGTCTGAATCATTCAATAAGAGAAGCAGGCATGGTAACTCTGGAGGAGCAACAGCTCTGGTGGGATAATCCGCCAAATGTACTTGTCATTGCTCCACAAATTTGAAGAAATCTGTGATCGAAAGAAAGCATCAAATATTTCTTTATGCAATTTTTCATATTTTACATGTAGGGCATAAAACAAGAACAAGGAAGAAGATTCCCTGTCCAGATAAGACTAAAATGGAACTTTTTGAGCTTTTTCTTTAAGCAAAGTGTTTTGTCTGATGAAAAACTAAAACCCTGTAAATACCTTTCCCATTGTGAAATACGATGTAGGCTGCATCATCCTGTGTGAATGCTTTTATTCAACATCTTCCCACCAACTGGTGAGAGTTGGTGGGAGGATGCTGAAGATAAATACTTGGCCATTCTGAAAGAAAACTTGTCAGAAGATGGAAAACACTTGAGACTTGGACGAGAGTGGAGGGGGAGGACTTCCCCTTCCAAATGAGCAGTTACTAAACATTCAGCCAGCAAAAGGGTGGAGTGGCTTAAATGAAATGTATTAATCTGTTAGAATTGCCCACTCAACGTCCAGAGCGATAGCCACTTCAGGATCTGTGGAAAGACTTGAGCATTGATGTTGACATACCGTTCTGCTCCTGATTGATCTTGAATTATTTTACAATAAAGGGGTGGGCAGAATGCCCGTTTTACATGTGATGAAGGGATTGCGGTTTTATTGTGACAAAATGTGAAAAGGCATTGTGTCCTGTATTGAAATGCTATGTATATTTCAGAAAATAATTTAAAAAAACCCCATCAAAACATCAAATATTAACAAAAACATCTGTCATTCTCCAGGTTAGCCAGAAGAAGTCAGATTTTCAGTTTATAGCTCTTAACCAGTTTGTTGGTGCTAAAATCTAGTTTTTCAAGGATTCAACAAAGAAAATATGATTCAGTTGTCTTTGCCTCAGGCTGCTAGTTATAAATTGTCTAAAAAAAAGACCAGTTTTTTGTGGTCTTTTAAAATGTGATTGTCACAGGAACTAAGAGTTTTTTAGAATTATTCGTTAGACTTTGGCTGCTTCATTTCTCATGTATTGCCCTTCCTTCGTCCCACACACATTGTGCAGTATATGCTTAAAATAGGACTTCATTTTTTGACAAAAACAAGTCGGATAACTGAATTAAGATAACTTAGTATATACACTCCTACATGGAGGCACAAACGCATTTTTACCTAAAAACAAGAATGTTCTGGGTTCAGATCCCAGGTTGTGGTTCTTCTGCATGGAGTTTGCATGTTCTACCCGTGAATCTGTGGATTCTCTCCTGGTGCTTCAGCTTCTTCCCACAGTTAAAAAATGTGACTATTTGGTTGATTGCACCTTAATTATTAAAACAAATTAACATCAGGCTACTTTGTAACAATGTGGAAACACACCAGAAAGACATAGCAAATTATAAAAAGCTTTTGCAAAGCACATCGGTTTCCAAAGACTACCTTGGGTTGTGCAGAAAAATACGAGGCAGAGCTACAGTTATGACATTTTTAATGACAGTTTTTGTAAAACCTTGCATCAATGTTAAACTCCATGAGCTCACATTGTTTTTTTTTTTGTTTTTTTTATTATTCTAATTTTTATTTTACCGCTAAGCCTTTGGAATCAATTGAAGATTGTTTTCAGGAATTCAATTAGTTTGCACCACTAGATATAGCTATATGGAGAATGACAAGCAACACTAGTAGATCACCAAAAGCTTAAATACATAGTCCCTCTTGTCAATTTTTATATAATTATTAAATTAACCCATGAATGTATGATCATTAGAGGACCGTGCGTAGGTGTTAGTGTCTTCTAACACCTGTAATGCCAGATGAATTGAACAAACGGGTCAAGACAGGGGCAGCGGGAGCAGCAACCTACCGAGTGTGCTTGTCATTTCACAACAGGGAACAGAGTTACCAGACAGGAAGAGTTGTTGCACCAAATGCGCTTGTGTTAGGTCATGAAGATAACACACATCTGGAGACAATTAGCGGATAAATGATTTTGCTCAGCCCACAAGCTATCATCAACATCAAGCTCTCAAGATGATGAAGCCCACTCGAGAAAAGACGAGTGAAGCACAGCCCGGTTTTTGAGCTAAGGTGGGACATTTACTATCCAACACACAAGCGCCTCGCAGCTCCTGATTATACCCGCCATCCGATTGACTGCAGCTGCACTGTTTTCAACATTCATACAACTCACACCCCTATCATTATGGCCCACTTTTGAGGTCACTTACAGGTGCATCTCAGTAAGTTAGATTATCGCTGAAAAGTGAATTCATTTGCAATTCTACATAAAAAAAAAAAAAAAGCGAGAGACACATCTTACACATTCATTACACAGAGACTAATATGTTTCAAGTGTTTATTTCTGGTAATTTTGTGATTATGGCTTACAGCTAATAACATCCAAAATTGTGTTTCTCAGAAAAACCTTGGGGATCTCATCAGAGTAAGAAAAAAGCATTTTGAAATACAGAAATGTTATGTTATGAGATCATGGGATAGATTAAGGACTAGACAGTTGTCAAACAAACACTCAGTGACATCCTGCACATGAAGCTACCAAAGGTAATTGCTAAACAAACTGGATATTCAGAGAGTGCTGTATCCAGGTGTCTTATGTAGTATTCAAATTTCAAGAGAAGCTGATCTTTGGTTTAGCTGTAAGCCACATTTATGAACTTTTCAATGATATTATAATTTATTGAGATGCCACTAAATATGAGTCCTAAAAGTGATAATTTTCAAACTAAGTCAGAAATATTTGCAGTATATACACTATATAATAACTGAAAACAGCTTTTCATTGATGAAAAGCTTTTAAAATAAGTGTTTTAATTGTGTCTGTTCATATAATTTATGTTATTTAAGCAAAGTACTTTTTATGCTTAAGTCTCTGATACGCATATGTGAAACCTATTAGTACCACTAGTTTAAAAAATAAAACTTTTAGGACATACCATTGAAAAAAAGAATCTCATTGTAGTACAACAGATCTACAAAACTACAGCAGTATTTATATTCCACAAAAGCAACATTTGCATGTTTTACCATGTCTTTCATGGTGACTCATCATAGCTACTGTTATTTACCCACACTCTTTGCTGATAGGACAAGAGCTGAATTTTTCCAGCGTGAATCACCGCCTTTGCCTACTTTGCGAACTCTTCATTTACAATTCTATTGCTCTCCCCAACCAAAATCCACTACATTGTCCCCAAACAGTATGTACCGCTGGCCCCCGTGAGAGTGGCAGACAAAAGACTGAATCGCAGATTGATGAAAGCAATGTACTCCACACAGCAGAGCCTGAAGCTTTGTTGTCAAGAGTCCGAGGGCTGAGTTGGTATCTGCTACATATTTTGTCCATGGGAGGGGCTACTATATGATACAAAGTACTACAAAACTTCGTTGTTCTTGTACAAAAACGAACACTTTTGTAGAAATTCCACCTTTTAAACAACAACCGATACAGAGTGAAAACCGTTGACAGTGTTTAAGGGCGGACATGAGTCAGGAGCTTGACAGATTACATTGCTTCTAGAGGCGTCAAAACAGAAACAGGCGTGGTAGGAAGTTCTTCACAATGGCAGAACTTTGGCACATATAGAAGAAAATGACAATATTTGACAAGATCAGCATAGATGATTCCAAACTAATTATCACTTTTATACATCAGTTCATAATAACCCAGATGGTGTTGACTACTTTTTAATTTTTTGGTATGAAATTAGTGTTTGCTTTAAATGATTGAAGAGAAACTCAAGCCACTGAAGGAAGGGGCCACAGACATGGAAGTAAGACAAAGGGCATTGACGACAACAGAAAAACTATAACCGAATTCATCGTTCAAAGTGAGTCCTCCCTTATGCACAGCTGTAAAGAGTGTGAAACGACAGTATGAGTGTCTGTGTATACATGTGTGTTTGTGTTTAAATCCACTTCTGGTGTGAACCAGCAAACGCTTTTGTCCCAAACCTGCTTGAATCCGTTTTGAGGTTTACGCACGTCACCCGCCCAGCCTGGGAGAGAGTCCGCCGTTTCCAGCTCCCTTCAAAAAGTAATGGTCACAGTGAGGTGACACTTCTCAGGTATCTGTATTTCCACAGGAAACATCGGTCTACATAAGCATGTTGGTTCAAAAAGGAATCTTGTTGTTACTGCTAACCTCAGCCCCTGGTCTAGTCTGCGTTAATTTGACCCCTGTCTCCCCTCAGCGATTTTAATTGAGGGGAATGTTTCAGGGTGTTGTCAGTTTTCATGCCATGGTTTCCTTCCCTGGGAGTCTCCTGTCGTTGAACGTGTGCATGTTAATGACCTCCTCTGTCTTGACGATGGCGGGCGGCTGAGGCTTTTGTTTGAGACGACGTTGGCACTTCAGAGAAACACGCAGCTCATCCATCATAGCACTGCAGAATGATCGCTGCAGAAGAAAACAGAGAGGAAGGACAAGAAGCAGAGCGGTTATTTTTATGTTACACTCATCCGACCAATGTAAACTGAGCAAGATCAATATTGATGTGAGGTGGGATTAATGTAGGATTTTATGCTTTTCCATATTACAAATTTGAATGCCTTTCAATGGTTTTTATGACAGAGGCCAACAACAAATACCACTGAGTTGTGGAGTGAAAAGAAAATTTCCCTTCAAATACAAATTTGACAAACATCTTCAAATTTGGCTTCGGTTTTTGACTCAGAACTTCACAACTGATCCCAACAGGAGGTTTATGCAAAACTGTCACTTCATTGATTCTATAAAAGTAATCTTGGTGCTAGCAGCAGAGCTTGTCAATCCAGCTCTAATCATACACTTTGCTACGGAGATGTCAAAAAGAAAGCAGTCTCTTGCTTGTGGGTGTAAACACTGCAGTGTTATGTTGTGGTATAGTTGCTTCATTCAGATTACTGCCCATTCTCCATGTTCTAGCACATTCTGTTCTATGCATCCACACTCAGTCAGCTGGTTGCCTGTTCAGCATTTCATCATGCAGTTTTTTTTAATTCTCCATAGCAATCAATTAAAGATCTTCAAGACATACTCAAATATTACAGCCCAAAATACACAAAATAAGTGTGCTTTCCTGAAGTGACAGATACGAGCATTCTGGAAAAGGGCTGGTGTGTTAATGGTCAATACCAAAAAAGGGAGATAAATTAACCCAGAACATTTAAACTGAGGGGTCATGAGCATTGCTCTTTCCTATGTTGCATGCTAATGCTGGTTTTAGCACAAACAGAAGCAGCAGAAGTGGATTTGGTTTCAGGTGCATTGTTTCTTTTCGCAGCGTATGTGGAAAAAATAAAAAAATCTTTCTCTGCTCCTGCTTGTATAAAGTTTTGGTTGGCAGCCCTAAAAATTTATGTGCTTATGAATAGACAATAAAACTGAAGTGGCAGAGACTGAGTTACTTTTTTGACAGCCAAGAAGAAAAAAAAAAAAAAAACACTTTCTAAGGCTTCTTCAGTGCTAAAAAGCGATAATAACCAACTGAGTTTAAAGCGCCAGTTGCAGCTGCTTGAGACAAGGAGTTGACAATAATGATGTAATATTTGTTAAGACATTGATTGCTGCTGCAATATTTGGGAATACAATAGACAATTTAAAGATGGAAAAGACAACAATGGAGTAAAATGCAGATTTTGGTGGCAAATGCATAAAATAAAAATTGGCATATTTTGTCTGGGGGAGAAAATCTAAGATCGATTTGAATAGCAATAGGGAAAGCAGACCTGAATGTATAATTCCTTAAGAATGAATTTGAAGAAGAGATCTATTTACAATTCTGTTAAACATTTTTGCCCGACAGTATCATTGTTAGCCGAAGGTCTTATTATTGTCTTAAAGCCTTTCCCCCGCCGACGAGAACCAAATCCAGAAGGAATTACGCGAAAAAAAAAAAAAAATAGAATAATGCCACCTCGAGGTCATAAAACCCACTTAAGAAGATTAAATCCAAAAAAATTGGTAAACTGTTTAAAACATCTTGGTGTTATGTAACTTCTACGATATGAGATTCTGTTGTGCCTAAATTATGTATGTGCTGTAAAATCCGATAAAATGTCAATATGCCTTTGCACCAACTTTGGCAAATCCAATTCTCATGCATTCCTGACCCAATTATGCAGGATGTAATTCAAATTCAAAGGCTGTAGGAGGGGAGAAGATATATAAGAAAAGAGAGAGCATAAAAATATGACATTGCTATTTATTTATTTTTCGGTTTGTTTATGTGTGTGGGTGTTTGAGATAGATATCAATAGAAAGAGCCAGGTATTTTATTTTCTATGTATTCAATATCTTTGTCTGGAATAAGAATACAATCTTTTATATATGCTAGAAAATAAATAATTAAAGGAGTAGATTGATTAGGGAAATGGAGAACTGTGCGAGAGAAAATAGAAATAAGTAGTGAAAAGTGAGGTGTGTAGAAGGAGGTTTGCAGGCGGGGAGTGCAGAAGCTTGTTGTCTGTATGCAAATTACGAGCACCTCGGAAGCCTAGAAAATCCTGGCATTTGCAAATCATCTGAATATTGTGACCCAGTCCTGAAGCTCTTGATTAATGATAGCTGAGATGTGCTATGAAATATATGCAGTCTGCAAAAAAAAAAAAAACAGGGAAAAAAAAAAAGAGAAGAAGATGGAAATAATTACAACTCCTATAAAGTGAGACGCTGCTGCTCTATGTTAATTCTTGAGATGTAATAATTAAAAAATGCTATCTAGGGACTTCGGCAATTATGTGGAAATGCAATTGCACACATTATGGTGCGCTAAAATACATACTCCACTCTGCTTGATGAATAATGTGCACTCGTATATTAAGAGCCCGGATGGTGGAGGAAAGTCTCTGGAAACGTAACCTGAGGGGGAAGAAAGATGGTGCAATATATGCTGATTAAAAGACGTTTTCACGGTAATAATTTAACTCAGGTGGCCTTATTTACAGTGACGGCAGCTGCGAGCTCTTAATGTTTCCTAGTATGTGGATATTTATTAACAAGCTGTCTTTTTTTTTATAATAAAAAAAAAAAATATTCAATGACGTGCCGTATGAACGCCAGTTCCAGTATGACACCAGGGCTGAAGCAAGAGTTAGTTCTTAACAGCTTCCATCTGCTGTATTCTGAATTGCTGTTGAGGATCTCATGGCGGGGAGACTGTTTGTCTACAGAAAACACAATATTTATCTCAGAATCTCTGCAAACCAATGTCCTAATACTATAAGTCTAATTCGTAATCACTGGTTTTAGATACAGTATGGGTTTTCTCCATACTTAGAATGCCGACTGGCATATCCGTTCTGTAAGTCATACTCAGACCCATAAACGTGCCATAAATGTGAGTTACATTCACCATTTCAAGCCAGATTTTCCAGTGCCAGCTAGGGAAATTAAACCACAAACAGTGTTTATTAATGGAGTCACAATCAGTGTTTATAAATTCACCTCAAAAGAGTAAGTATAAGCAGTTCTGTGCAGTGTCTAGCCCTCTCTTTCGTTTGTGAGCGAGACAAACTTATGCTACACCTTTCCTAGTCGCTATAGCTCATCTCTTTATTGCTGCTCTCTAAATTATGCAGCCTGAAAGTGAAACTAACTTATTTATACACGTTGCTTTACAGGAACCCGCCCATGATGTGATTCTGTCCTCTGGCCCAGTAATGCATTGGTGGCACTGCACTGCTTGTTTCTGCTTCTCAGGTGAGTGGTTCAGGGCTTAGAAACGGAAAACGAAATGACGCTAAATGCCCACTGGTACCGGCGTAGCACTGGAACAGCTTAAGTGGAAATCCCTCTAAAAGGAAAACAATGTTCTCATAAATAAATTATCTAAAACTTAAACCAAAACAATTTGTGAAACCCTGAGAGCAGAGCAAACTGCTGAACACAAGCAGAGTTGTTGACTCTTCTTGAATACCAGCTCGCTCCCTGTACTGCCCATGAACTTGTCTAATCTTTTGTGTGATTTGGCGAAATAAGATTGCATGACTGATTATAGTCATGCAATCGTCAGAGAGAATATGAAAAAACAAGGTTCTTTGTAAAGTGTCCCTTGTTTATTTCCACTGAAATGTCTTCACTACAACTGAGTGGTTACTGACTGTAGCCATGGCCACATTTCTCTGATGTGACATACTGTAAGATGTAGCAAAATCCTACAGATTTCCTCCAAATCTCTTGAAGAACGAAATTTGAGAAAGCCAGTGTAGAAACTTGCAATGTATCATTCACCTACAGTAAATGTTTAAGTACAATGCAAAAATTAACATTTTCTGCGCTCTTCTAACGTAAGAAAATGAGATCTTGATAAACAATTTTCAAACATTTCTCTTTGTATGTCACACCAGCCTGGCGCAATTCAACTGTAAACTACACAGATCTGTTTTGGAAGGAAATAGTAAAAAGCCCAGTTGTATACGTGTGAACAGCCTTAAGCTACAACTTTGCTGAAGCGTATTTTGACTCAGTTTCAGCGTTCAGTCGTCTTTGGTAGGATTGTATCAGCGTCCCAGAGCTTTACTTATGAATATTTGATCACTCTAATTTGCAGAAGTTCTCCAAACAAATCAGAGAGGGCTGCGAGTGCAGCTCTCTTCTGGAACCCTTTCCTATCAGACTTAGTTCTAAACTCAGCTGTGTGATTCTAAAGCTAATTTTCCTTTCGCTAAGAACTTCTCAGATAGATTTGGATGTATGCTTAGACCCACTGTGATACTGGAAAATAACCGGTATATTCATCCTTTTAATAGATGCATGATAAATCCAGGTCAGAACTTACGTAATTCATTATTTCATACACTTTGACAAAAAAACTTTAAAATAAAGTAGTCTGGGAGCAGGATGACGCACTACCGTGTTTTGCTGTGATTGTCTTTTATTGGTTATTTATTCTAATTTGCAGACACTGACTAATAAAATATATAGCTATATAAAGAAAACATTAGAATATTACCACATGTAGTAATCCAGGACTTGACAGAAATGCATAAAGATAAGAAAAAAATGAGGATATAAACAAGCAAATGTCAGGTAAATGCCGGTAAAACAGCTGATTTTATTTAGTTATTCAGAAGGATTATAACTGCTGGCAGGTTTAAACTCAAGCAACCCATTGTGTAAGTTTTAAACCTTTACCAAAGATTTTTAAAAAGTCTTTCACCGAAAATGCTTTTGATTGCATGCTGGTTACGATGAATGAACAAAAAGTCTCCCAGGCTGCAGAACTCTGGTCTAATGAAGAGCAGAGCTCTCAACATGTCACCTCTGTGCTATGAAACGGTGCAATAAATGAAGCAGGAATGGGCGCCTGCAGTGTCTTTTTGTTCATTCAAAATTCTCATTCTTCAGCTGAGCACCTGCCCCTGTATTTTTTTTTTTGGGAAACGTGCACACGTCCCTCATCTCGGTGCACATCGTGATTACTTTTGTCAGTAATGAGCCTCTATTACAATGCGAAACACAAACGCGTCTTTGAACGATGACCCTGCAACCGTTTACTGTTAGCTGTCACCGAGGCCGATTCCTATAATCGTGACAAAAATGTCTGCTGTACCTTTTCCAGTTGGGCGTTCTGCTTGGACTTGTAAAGGACCTCCCCTACGGCAACAAACACCGAAAGCACCAGCCCTGCGGCCAGCACGATGAAGATCCCCCCGATGTTCTGCACTCCAAGAGCGCTCGCCTCTTTGCTCTCCTCCTCTGGACAGCCGTTGCCTCTCCACCACTTCTCCTTCATCATGTGCAGCTTCCCTTCCTCTTGGAGCTGAAGAATAGCTATTGTGATCTTGTCTCTGTATGGAGAGCCTGTGGATACAAACGGCACAATATGAGCCTGGCGAACATGTTTAAGAGTCTGGTACAGTCCCTCTTTTGTTTGTGGGTGTGTGAAACACATTGAGACTTGCGATCATAAAAACCTGTCATGTTATTGTTGGCTTCTTAGAGGGAGTTTTTTTTTTTTTTGTAAGTCCTTCTTCAAATCCCGCTAATCCGTATTTTCACAGAGTGATTCCAAAATTCTCACTCATCTCTGCAGCGTGAGGATTATAACGTGCAGGGAGCTGGCAACAATAATTTGGCTTTTTGTGCAGCAGAACCGCTGTCGATTTTGACAAATTAGCTGCTGTTCACAGACACTTTCATGCAACAGAAATAGCGCCTCAAAAAAAAAAAAAAAAGAGAGAGAGAGAAAGAGGAACCCTGTGGGGCAAACATCACATGGTTCCGTATGTGTTTGGGATTATATGTGAGTACTGGAGATAAAAGGTCCACCATTGCTGTGTTTTTTTTGTTGTTTTTTTGTGCTTGTCAGGCGACGGGGCGCAAATCCACGGAAAGTGAGGGAGAGCCAGACTTTAGTGACATTGAGGCTCAGTGGGTGCTGGCATGATCAAAGCTGGAGCAATTGTCACACAGCAGCTGAGTCGCGGTCCTCTCCCGTCCACAGCGGAGCTATAGAGCACACACCCTCTCTTAACCCGACCAAAAATAAAAATTAACACTTAGGCTGAGCACTCACGCTTCCCGTTTACAGCTCTCAAAGCTTATTAGTCTATTTTTGTGATTACAATCTCATGCATAATGAAGCATGGTTTTACATCTCCATTTTAGACACTCGGCTCCGCGGATTACAAGCCGTGACTAAAAACAAATGTGCCTTTAAAAAAAAAAAAAAAATAAATAAATAAATTATTTTTAAAAACATGAAAACGTTCTGTGCGAAACTCAAGGGAAATTAATAAAATATGGCTCCAGGTAGCTGGTAGCATCACTTTGTTTGTCACCCTGATACAGTTTAGCCTGTCAGCTCCTTTTTACTAATTCCCCCGCTGTCTCATCTATCATTTATCCATCATCATCCATCATCCTTTCATCTTCAGTCTCTGTGTTTACACTGACAAGAAAGTGTTGGAACAAAACAGAATATAACACTTTGTACCACAGAAGTTTTTTTTTGCAGCAAATTTATGATCCCTTTTTTTTTTTCCCCCACAGATGCTTAGCCTCACTTGTATGCATTCCGCACTCCGGAGCAAGCACAGGTCTCAAAACACATTCGTGTATATGCATGGGAGCTTGCATGTGAGAAGCATTTCTCCACTTCATTTAAAGATGAGAGATCCATCGAGTCTCCGAGTCCCCAGGTTCTGGCTCCTCTCATATTTCAAATGATTAATGATGGCCTAACAAAGCAGGCCTTGGATAAATGCTAATAGGATGGGTCCTTGGAGAGGGGGATATGAAGAGTGGGATCTGGGCAAATGGAAAAGCGTTGTTCCAGACACTCTGCGCATACACAGCTACCTAACAGATATTCAACACCCGAGGACATCCATCATTCTTACCACTGTCTGGCCTCAAGCATTAATAGGATCACAGTTTAAGTTGATAGCGCAGAAGATGACGCATTTCTGTTTTTTTGGGGGGAGGAAAAAAAAAAAAAAAGACGTTTGAAAGCTTTGAGAAGCAGCAAAAGGTTAAGATGTAATACGGGCGCTGCTTTTGTCTTAAAGCTGCAAGAGCTTTTAAGTTGATGTAACAGCTGAGGTTTTCATAGATTGTGGAGGAAAGAAACGAGGACAAAGGCACGGTTCAAAAAAAAAAAAAGAAAAGGAGGAAATGACTTCAGATGAACTAATAAAGAAATTAACTATCTCACAACCGCTGAGGAAACATTCTAATGGTTGTAATTTGTCTATTGAGCAATGAATAGCAGAGCAAGAGACAGAAATGTGTTAGTGGTCAGTAATTGCTTTGAGATTGAACATTTTGATTATTAGCTTTTATGCATTGTAGACTGATTTGATTTTATCCCTACACTGCATCGCCACATGGAAAAAAAAAAAGGAAAAAAAAAGACGAGTGAATCCATCTTCTGGTTCAATATGTCCATCTCAAGGGCATCACTGTAAATATTTCTGCACTTACACAGCCACAATGGGGATATATTTCATTGCATCTCTTTAGCTTTCCCATCACCACAGCGATCACTGCATCCCTGCAGGTTCATAACTGGCCTAGACTCAAAGACATAAGTCAGGCCCAGATGTGGCCAGCCAGGAATGATTCTCTCTGGCTTGATGGCTTTCGTATTGCTGATGATAGGCGCCGCTATTGCAGCTGGTAAAAGTGTTCTCTGTGGCCTTGTCGTGACCACTTTAACCTCTGTGATGCTGGTCCTGGATGAATTTACAGCTTCTGGCCAGCATTCTCGGGATGTTATGGTTTTACTGTGTGTGATACTGTGCTCTAGTTCTCTGGTAACAAAAAGTGTATTTTGAAAGATGGACTTCCTCTGTTTTATTCCAGGACACAAACTGGCTCAAACCAGCAACTGAAACACTCATTTTAAATCTTCTTCTTAAGTCCTCTTTGTTATCAAATAATCAGATTTGCAAAAGGAATTACTGTGTCTTGTCAGCCAGTCATGCTCCAGGATCTATTTTGCAATTTTCTCACCTAACAACCACAAACGTTTGTTTCATATTTACCTTATGTGGCAGACCAACGCAAAAATAATGCAACCTTGGGAAGTAGAAAGAAATGACAGCTTTGGCTACAGTCCTTAGATGTGTGTTTGTACTACCTTTGCACATACAAAGCTTGGGAGTTTTGCTATTTAAAAAAGAAAAACAAAAGTAGCTCAGGCTCAGTCACAATTGAGGAAAGAAGTCTGCTATGGGGTGCCGTTTGCAAAGTTACACAGTTAAAAAAATAACAGCAATAATTTGCCTTATTTGGCCTGTTACAGAGCAAACAAATATGAGTGTTCATTTTTCAAAGTCATATTTTCACCATGTTATGCGTACATTTATGTCAGAGTTCCAAATTAAATATTTAGTTAACTAAAATAAATAATAAATACATTTACAAACTAAATAAATATTTAGTTCCCAACTAAATGTTGAAGTCCGAGCTAAATATTTAGTCTGAAAACGACATATTTACTTTCCAAACTAAATGTTTAGCTCTGAGCTGAATATTTATCTGGCTAAATAAATATCTAGCAAGCAAGTTAAATATTTAGCTAGCTAGGTAGCAATCTAAGCAAAAGTGGAATACCAAAATGGGTTTTGACAGATAAACTCCGCCGCTGCCAGGACTGAAACGTTGCTCAAGTAACATATTTTTCAGCGATTCTTTTCCTCTCGACATATCCAACGTGTTGGATGAAAACACAGGACGTGCCATATTTAAAATCTGTGTTCCATCTCCTTCCACTTCACAATCATGCTCTACTTTGAAACAAAACGGTCAAAAGAAACAGAATGTTAGGTTTCAGGTGACTTACCCATAGGTGTTCCTACTCCATACGCCTTGGAGTCTATGAGGCCTCCAATCTGTGTGAGGTTGCAGTTGCGCTGGGTGACAAACTCAATAGTGGTGGACTCCATAAGGAAAGCATAATCAGAGGTCAAAACACGTTGGATGCCCTCCTCCACACTCTTCACCATCACAGACTGCTTCCTGCTGTTCATGAACTCCCACATCTTATCATACGTAGAGATCTTTGTCTTCTGCAAAAAAAGAAAAGAAAAGAAAAGAGGAGAGCAGGTCGTCACATTCTGATCTCGTGATGTGTTTTAAGACAGATGGGAAACATTATTCTATCCAAGTATTTTTGTGAAAAACTCTTTTATGAGACAAAACGCATAGCATTTTTGGTGTCCTGTATTTAAAAGTTAGAAAATAAGTATGATTGGTAAAAAATTGTCACCTTGTTTAATATTATGTATGGCCGACCAGACATCCAGGTAATATTCAGGCTTTTATTTTTGATTGGTGCCAATTATCTCCATATGGTGCTGTGTTAATTAAATGCAGTGCTGCTTATAAGACTGAATATCAATGCAACATGTTAGTTGACAGTGAGATGCAATTAATTACCATATTATTGAAAAGTTTATTTCTTGAGCAACTTAACTATAAGTAAATCACATCATAGATTACATACGTGGATGCTTTATATTTTAAAACCTTTATTTCTGTAATTTTTTTAGGATTTTCTGCATACAGGTAATAAAAACATGACGTAAGCATGACTTAAGATTTGAAAATCACATCGGACCACCAACAAAACATTAAAATTCTACCTCTCTCTTCAATTTGCACAATTATCAGATGAATGTCTATAAAAAATTAGTAGAAGCACTTCACTTAGTTGGAAGTATTGGACGCATGCAGTTAGTATGTATACCAACAATACGATGGGCATTATTACCTACATAAATGGGATCAAGACCAAGAAAGGGTCATAAATATAATATTTTCCACAAGCTTCCACTGTACAGCAACGCTGCAGTAATGCTACACTGCATTTACTGTGAGAGTTGACTCAAGAATATGGGAATGACATCACAGTTTTCTGTAGAAAACTACAGAAAACTAAAATGGCCGATTTTCATGACAGCTACAAGACATTAACAAAGCTTTTATGAATGACACATTCTGTTGGTACTGAACAACCAACAAAATTTGTCTTCATTTAATAAGTGCAAAGGTTAGAAAAGATAAACAAAGCCAAAAATTGGTGAAAGAGGCTGTATTGACTAAGACAGTGAAGCCACAATACCACTGAAGTAATGAAACAGTACCTTGAAGAATGTCATGGTGGCACCGTCCTCCACCAGTCCGTACAAGATTTTCGTTTGCTTAGCCAGGTCATCGGCAGAGTCTATCGGCGACTCCATTCTCTCCACAGTGAGGAAAGCAGCTAAGTTGGCTGTGTATGACGAAATGATGATGAGGGTAAAAAACCACCAGATGCCTCCGACTATTCGAGTTGACAGGGCCTTGGGCATGAGCTCTGAGCCTGAGGTGAGGGGAAGTGGCAGGAATGAGTATCATGCTTCAAACCATGTTTGTCTCATTACGGTACTAATCTTCTCATCATCATGTAAAAAAAACACCACACGACTGTATCAATTAAACTTGCTTTCAGAACTCAGTGTTTTTTTTTTTGTTTTTTTTTTAGCTCGAGTATATCTGCAGCTGGTTTCAACAGTGAATCACTCAAGAGACCTCTGAACACCAGACGATTTCAAACACTTCAAACAAGCTAAATTATCTAGAAGCGAATCCTTTAATTAATTCAAGAGAAAGCAGAAAGTACTGTCTAATACGTCTGCTGGGAGGAGAGTGTTTGCATAAATCAACGATTTCAAATCAAACACAGTCAGTATCGATTGTTCAGAACAGTGTAGAGAAGTGAGAGCCAGAGAGTCATGCACCCAAGGTAACCTCACATCCTGACTCCACACCCCACTGAGCTCAAGGTGCTGAGAGGCCATTGGCAAGAGAAGAGGAGACTGGATATTGGCAGTTGTGTAATCACAGGCTTGTAATCTCCAAAGTATTAAGGTTAGTGCTGCCGTCACATAAACGGTGTGTTTTAAGTTTTCCTCCGAGCTGGGCCAAAACACACAACATAAATTATTCAATAAAACTTTAGAGATAAGAGGGGAAAAAAATTGCAGCAATTGAACTAAGCTCCAGGATTTCGAGGATTGGTGGAAAGAGCAGATGGAAACTGCAACGTTGGAGTCTTTGTAAATTAATTGAGTGTAAAATAGACATAAAAACAAAAGCTTTTAAGAATGTGTGAAATGTGCTCTAATGTTTCTTTGATGTTACATGAAAGATGTCTTTTTTCTTTTTGCTCTGAAAATCAAGTGGCAGAAAATACATTTTCAAGTGATTCAAGCCTTCAGTTGTTTTGCCAATTTGATTTGAAGTGACAATATCTAATTTTGGAGTTTACTTTATGGAGAACGGACATTAAATTTGATGGTGTCATCATGCTACATGTGTTCATGATTTATTGTAAAGAATCCATTACCTACCACCTAAACACAATGTCAAAAGCATTTCATAGCTCTAGTGCAACGTCCTATTTTTGAGTTTATAGAGCTCAGTATATTTCTTGCTGTTTTTTTCCCCCCTCTGTTCTGTTTGTTCAGATGCTGCAAAAGAAATCCAGAATTGGGAATTATTTGGACAAAAAAAAAAAAAAAAAGTTATGCTAGAATGTGTGCAACATATTGAACAGTCAAAGTTTGTCACAAAGAAAAAAACACTGAAGTATGCTGCATTTTTCAATAGTTTACATTGGGTAGACAACATGATTTTGCACAAAAGTAACCCCTTTACTCCAATACCCCAAAATTAAATCCAGTCCCAACAGCCTTCAGTGGTCACTTAATTACTGAACAGAATACACCTCTTTATGATTTCATCTCTGCACTTAATACAGCAGTACTGTAAAGGTTTAAGAGGCTTGATGAAGGACATCAGAGAACAAATACACCAGCTATGAGGGGATAGTTGGACAGAGATGTACTGCAGTAACAACAGTTACAACATGAGAACTGTTCAGTCCTTCACCTGAAAATGTTAAGAGCATGGCAAAACTACAAATCTAACTAAACCTAAACTAACAGGCCAAGTGAAGTACAAATTAGGCTCATAACAGCTCTGGGGGTGGAAGAATTTGTTGACATTACAACTAGAAGTAATATCCTCTACAAATCTGACCTTTATGTGGGAATGGAAAGAAATAAGGACTTAAGTTCTAATAGCAGTTTGCTGTAAGACCTTTAGGGAAAATATCAAATATGTGGAAGAAATTCCTCTGATTTGACTAAAATTGACCTTTTTCATCACTTGTGTTGGAAAAACTACAATTCCTGTCCTGGAAGTAAATACGTTAAGAGTCTGCAAAAGACTTGAGTCAGATCTAAATTCTATAAAGAATCTGCATCAACAATTAAAAGCTAACTGAACTTAGCAGTTAGCTGTTAATGAGCCAAGCTCAGTTAGGCTGAGCTTGAGCTATTTTGCAAAGAATAGGTAAAAAATATTGATCTACAAGGTGCAAGGTTTGATCAGAGTCAAAGGAGGTTGTCTACAAAGTATTGAATTGAGCACTGAATACACGTTTGAAACTTTTATTTGTTGACATAAAATGTGAAAAGCACGCAGCCCTTTTCTTACGCCCCACAATCATCAACCATTTCATGCATATTGTAAAATATCAAAAGTTTATTGGTATTTTGTGACAAAATGTATATTATTTCAAAATTTTGGGTTTGTCTGTGTTTACAAAAAGCTGCCAAGTATCCTTTGGCGTCTCGTTCTTTTGCGAGTGGCCTTTCAAAGCATCCAGCCCTCAAGGACAGTGGGGTGCAGAGAGCTTCAGCTCCCCAGAGCAACTGTTGCCACAGGCTGAGGCAAATACCTTGCTGCATGAGAGCCCCAACTCCGAACCAGAAACTATTGAGCAGTGTGAAATTGTTTTCCACTACATCGGAGTCTGGGTTGCATGGATGCGGGTTGTACCACTCATACGGGCTAAACCTACAGGAGAAAGAGCAGAAAGACATACCAGTCAGTATAACGAGTACAGAACACTGAATTCCCTGATGCAAATC
Source organism: Brachyrhaphis roseni (assembly GCA_903066815.1). NCBI lineage: Eukaryota > Metazoa > Chordata > Actinopteri > Cyprinodontiformes > Poeciliidae > Brachyrhaphis > Brachyrhaphis roseni. The sequence goes on from CAEFZY010040458.1 coordinate 58,202, forward strand.
AATGAGAAAATAATACTTTGAAGCAGCGGGAATAAAGGAATTGCAAATGTTTTATTGTTTTTTTTTTATCTTAGAAAACAGCGTTCCTGCACAAAGGAAAGAGAATTATTCATGTTTTCATTGAAGTTAACTGATCGGCATAATTAAATGCCATCGGATTTTTATGGAACAGATCAATATGCTGAAATAACACTGTCACTGATGATAATGTCCCAGCGCATGATGATATTGGCCATCATCACCGTTAAACTTACTCCGGAGCATTTAAATGTTTCCTCAGCAGCTGCAGTCACCGTTTGTCTGCAGATACAATGTGTTCCTCTCTTTCTTCCTTCCTCTCACAACAGATCTCATGTGTTCTTCCAAGCAGTTTTTTCTTGTTCTCTCAGCACCCCCCCCCCCTCCCCAAACCTCGATGTTCTTATTCCCTTTTCATTCTAACAACAAACTGTTTTTTTCCCCTTTCTTTACCCCCCAGGGCTTTGCTTCCCCTATGAACCTCCCCCTTTTACCCCCATTCATCTGCTGCCTGTCTTGGCAGATTGTTGGTGTCTCCGGGTCACTTGTGGACATTTCCCATTTATTATCCTAACCAAAAGTGGCATGGCATTAGCACAAGGTGATTGGGTTAGTGTTAAGCATGGGGAACTGATTGAGTTTGTGCTGAAGTGGTTGATAGAGAGAACATTGCTTATGCAGAGTCAAGGGGTCCATCAGGTAATGCTGTTGAGGAGCTTTTTCTGCAACTTAGTGCATGCTAATAAGCCTGTGGCCATGTCTTAAAGGCTTAGACTGTTTAGAAAAGTGATGCCAATTTGTCAGCTGTGGCTTTTAGAGATGCAGAAGGAAAGACACATTGCTTGGATTGTTTGGACGGCTTGTCTGGGCAAAGATATTTAATGACAGAATGCCATATCAAGCAGATTTATCTCAAAACTGGCTTTTACTAAATCTTGCATATATAAAAGTGAGACAGAATAAGGTTAAGATAAGAGCGGTGATATGGATTCTCTCTCTTTGTATGTACATATATGTAAAGTGATAGAAGTATTTTGCATTTTGTTGTGAAATTACAGACTTTGCGACAGTTTATTATATAGGGATAAGTGTGACCGGCCAACATAAAAAAATACATAATTATAAAGTGGAAGGGGAACGTAATGCTTTTTGTATTGGAAATGAACACTCCACATCATCCTTGGACACGCTACCCTCTAGGTGAACGACGCTATTTTGCTGTGGGAATACTTTTCTTTCATCAGACACAACTAAGCTGTTCTGTGTTGATGGGAATAGTGATGGAGCAAAATTCAGGGTAATCTGAAAAAAAACAACAACTAAGAGGCTGAGAAAGACTTGGGACTGGGGAGGAAATTCATCATCCAGAAGGAAAGCGACTGAACTCAGCCAGAGCTTCTATAAAGTAGTAAAATCAAAGCATATTCATATGACCTAGAGAATGACCCAGTCAACTTCAAGATCAAAATCAGGGATCTTTGGCTCGACTTGAATATCAATATTTGCAGATGTCCTCTACTCAGTTTGACTAAGTTGAAGCTATTTTGCAAAGAAGAATGCACTGAATTTTAGTCTGTAGATGTGTAAACATGCAGTCGTAATTGAAGTAAACAGTGGCAGACAAAGGAAGGCTCAATATGAATCACTGTCAAACCTTCCAGATTTTTATTCGCAAAATTTTTTGAAAAACTTGTACAATTTTCGTTTCGCTTCCCCATTGTGCGTTAGTCTCCATTGATTTATTAAAAAATGAATCCCTACAAATCATACAGGACTTTATAAACACGGCAAAATGTGAAAAGGATCAATGGGTATGCATATGTTTTTTAAAAACGCCGCATGAGGGCCGCAGTGCTTGTGCATCAGTTTGATATTTAAGGAAAGCGGTGTGTAACACTTCCTCAAGTGAATCAAAATGTCAATGCAGGACGTGACCGGACTGTGTCAGCAAGAACAGTCTGTCCACAATTACAAAGTGAGGGATATTATGGAGGGGTTGCAGTGCATAAACCTCTCATTACACAGATGAGTGCACATTTAAGACTTCAGTGGTGCAAAAAAACACAGGTGATGGTCTGCAGAGATGTAGAGGGAAGAAAAAGTGATTATTCCCGGTGAGTCATCTTTCACTGGGAGGAGGGAAAGGGGACTTGAATGCTTGATGCTTTGAGAGCATAATGCTGGCATGGTTTGCTTTTACTTGTCCCTTTAGAGGAAAGTACTCCCGCAAATCAATAATGTTTATGTAACCTGGTGAAATTTTTCAGTCTTATTGGATTTCCATTTTTCTAAACCCTTTTTTAAATTTTTTTTTTAACTCTCAAAGCCTTTATTCATGCAAAAAATGTGGCTGCAGGCTGTTTGTTGCATTGTGTATCTGACAAACAAATTCCAAATCTGAAAATCTGTGATGAAACAAAGTGAAAGGCTATTGCGTGATAACTGTGGATGTAAATACAGACATGTCATTTGATATCACTTTAATCTTTTCTTTAATCATGGTTGGCTTATTAGCTATCCGATTTTAGATGCATTTAGAATGCAGCAAGATTTCTGAGATGTTGCCCTTCCTTGGCAGCTTTTTGCATTTCTGTCCCCTTGAGAATCATTTGTGTGGACATGGCGGTGATGACACACTATAATTCTTCCTGTCAACACCATCAGGATGCCTGATTTACTGGAATGTCAATGAGCTCCGTCTCCTTGGAACCACAGGCAACAGTAATGACACAATGGCCTTGTGCAGCTAAGTGGGTTTCAATTTGTTTGCTTGCACATGCTGTTTTCCTTCTCTTTCTTCTTCTTCTTGCATTCACTGACTTATTCCTGTTGCTGCAAGAACCTTTATAGCCGGGCAGGTTCTGCAGAAGCGCCTGCGTATTCTCGTCGACGCCGTCACATCCATCTCCGAGTCAAACAGTTATGTGGATCTTCACAGTTATTACTTATAATGTGAAGCTGCAGCCTGAGGCAGACCGAGGGCGACGTAAGATGTATGCAAACGGCAAGGCTGCGGGGTGTAGATCTATAAAATGCACACTTGATTGGATTGTGTTTGTGTCTGTCAGTGTCTACATGTGTATTCTGAACGTACGATGGCGGCTCTGTACGACCTTTGCCTGTGGCTGGCCTGTATTCCTGCAGAGCAACATCATGCACACCAATCAGAAGGCGGGGGGTCGCAGTGGTGTGGAGTCGGGGGAGTGGATGTGGTACAGGCAGACGTAAGGTCACCTCCTCAGAATCAGCTCATGGGACATGTTGAATTGCAAGCTGAATCTTAAGAGAACTGTCCCCCGTCTTATTTTTTCCCCTTTCTTTTCACCTGTCCTAACGATATTAGCACAAAACACGCTCCCTCCATTCCCTTCCTGTTGGATTCAATTTCTCGCACTGGGCTTATAGATTTGTTGTCTTTCCCACCTCGCGCCAAGTGTAAATGTTGTCTTGGTGGGGTCTTAGAAACTGCAGGCACCTGAAGCTTGAAGATAAGACGTCTGAAAAGTGCTTTAAAAAAAGCTGCAAAAAACAGTAAGTCGTGCAAACATGTAATAAAGCATTTTCAATCATCCATTCTTCAGGAGATGAGGTCATGTTTTGTCTTGCCAATTTTGTGATCTGAGAGAATGTTATTTATTTTGTAAATAATAGCACCGATCAATTCAGCTGCAAACAGAGCTGGAAGAAACCACTGAGCGAAATGTGTTTTTTTTTTTTTTCTCTTCCTTTCTTTTTTTATTCTTGAGCTTTGAAATGAGATAGCTTACTTAGTCAAGAAAAATGTGTGAGTAAATTGAGTCAAAGACACAAATCCCCAGTGAGATTGAGGTGTTTAGTGTTTTATTGTGCAAAACTGGGACTTCATAAGCTCACTCCACTCACTCTATTTGAAGGGGATTAAAGAAAATAATATACCCTGCTTTTGGGGGGATTGTTTAATCAATCTGGCGGCTGTGCAATCAATACTACAATTATGAGAAAACCAACTCAGCAAACTGTAGAGAACACTGTATTTCAGATTTGACTGCATATTTATAGGTTGGTAGAAATAACCAGGTACATTTGCATGACTGATGTGGTATGCAATAAACATAACGCATAGCATAAGCAGGGAAAAAGAAGATGGTAATTTCATAAAACTACAGAGGGCTTGTTTTATTTGAACCAGAATACATTTTACAGTAATTTTATGGTAATTACTTACCCTGACCAACTGCAGAAACAAATGCTCGTAATTTGCATATTCTGAACTAACTTAGGTGACAGTTGCTGCTTTCCTCTCGTGTGATCATTTTGCCGGTAACATTTACTGAGATATGCATTAAACCCAAACCTCTCAGGATGAAAGGAGAAGAGCCCTAGGGTTAACACGCATCACAGCCTTGCATCAGGAATTTAAGTGAGAGAGGTTCATCAAGATAGAGTAAGAACCGTCCTCCACACATTTCTTACCCTTGATCAGGAGATATGGCAGCTGCATTCACAGTAGTAGTGTTTGTGGAAAGGCACCTTGACATAAGCTCCATTCACAGACCACACTAGTGTAGGTCTTAGTGTATTTAAGGCAAATAATTTGCCCTCAAATATCTTTTATCATAACTACAGATCAAAAAAGGCATTTCCTGTCCCAGGACAAAGTAACACCTGTATGTCAGAATAAAAGCCAGACAGGTTGACAGGAAGAAAATTGGTAGGAGGGATAAAATCGGAGGGATTGACATGTTACCTGGCTATGACAAACAGCACACAACTGACACCCAAGCAAGCCAGCAGAATATACATCCAGATATCCGGTGAGAGCGGGTTGAGGAAAGAGAAGACCCCCGGATTGGTGCCGTTGGGCTTGCGGTATAGGATACTTATCCCCAGAGTCATGAAGGGCTTTGAGAAGTCAATGACCTTCTCCCTGATGTAGGTGATGGCCAGAGGAGCAACAGCAAGGTCTGCTTTCTGCAATCAGAAAGTAGAATTAGCTTTTTTGGGGGGGAAAAATACATTACACATAATAGATAAAGACAGACAAACAATAGAACAATCAATCTAATGACCAACTGAATAACTGCCCAATTGATCAACCAACCAAGAAACGATTAGACCAGCCAATCAACAGGCAAGGAAAGAAAATCAACAGTGTAATCAGTCAACCGGATGGACAAGCTGGCACCAGGACAATCAACCAACCAATCAAACAAACCGACCAAAATTTAGGTCATTCATCAAACAACAATAAATGACTCTCAAAGCAGCCAGCCAACTAACAAATAACCAAGCAAATGATAAATGAATATTATTAATACAATTACATAAATAATGACTGATTTCCATCAGTTAGACCTTTCAGATTACAATGAAGAAGAAAATAACCAATGAAGGAAAAAAATAATAAACTGGCATTGATAGTGCTTCAGCTAAACAGAGATTTTCTGGAAATTACAGGTATTACGTCTAATCCTTCTTATGTTGCGCCAAAGGTGAGTCACAGAGGCAACAGTCTTTGCTGTAGATTAATGTGTGACAAATTAACCTTGTGTCCCCTCTGAACATAACATTAGACCCTTGGGCTCCTGCTTAGCACTTGTGCCTGAGTATTTTTACATAATCCTTCCTAGAATTATTTAATTTTGTACAGCAGCTGTGTGTACCCCATTTAGTTTGAGTTCTTACTCAAGACGTTCTTTGATGTTGTGGTTGGCACTGATTTCTTCTCCTCATGGCTATCATTGCTCAGATAATAAAAAGAACACCAGCTTGTATTTTGTACAAGCATTGCGGGGTATTTTTATAATCGACTCAAATTATTCCAATAGTTTATACCAACAGTAGGCGGCACTTAGTTTCCATGACACTCTGTTCACCTGTGGCTATCGTTAAGGTGTAAAAAATATTCCCGCAGGCAGCAGTGATGGAAGATGTTTTTAGATATTTTGAATTGAAAGGGTTATTTTCATATATCCACAATCTGGGTCTCTTTGTGTAAAGATTCGCCCTAATAACTTTGTAATTAGTACAACTTTAGGGCTTTATTTTTCTCAAACACAGTGGACTTAGACATTTAGGATATCTCAGCTTGACTTTGTTTATAATTGGCTTTGAGATTTAATAAAATGTACATATTAATACAGTTTACTGATTTAAGTTGCTTTAAGATTTTAATTGTTTTAGAACATCAAAGACTAGATGTGAATTCTCCAAAGACTTGTTTCTGCCTATTGTAAATAATCTATAAATACAGTATGCTGTTAATGACTTAAATGACCTAAACTTAACTACATACTCACTGGCCACATTGTTTATACCATTGTTAAATTAACGTTAAATTAACAAATTAGTCAATCACAAGGGAGCAACTCTATTTAGGTATCTAGACATGATGAAAACGACTTCATGAACTATAGAGCTTCAGAATGGGGAACCAGGGAAAATTAAGTGACTTTAAATGGGGCATGGTTGGTTGTTCTTAGGTTGTCAGAAGGTGCTGAATTACTGGGATTTTCACACACATCCATCTGTCAGATTTACAGACAATAATAAATATCCAGCAACATTTATGTTGTGTTGTCAGTCATGTTGTCAAACATGCCTTTTTTGATGTGAGCTATAGTAGCACCCAGACAACACTGGGTGCTACTCCCGTCAGCTAACAAGTAGAAACTGAGGTTACGAAATACATACAGGCTGTTGTCTGGTCTGACAAGTCTTGATTTCAGCTGCAACATTCAAATGACATGACATTACAGTGGTGTATTGGAAAAAGTTACCTTTTGGCCGCTTAATACTAACTCAATACTTTTTAAGTTCAAAAGCCTACCAGAGTAGTAATGCTGACCATGTCCAACCCTGTATGACCATGGTAAGCTCATCTCCTCATGGCAGTTTCCAGCAGGATAATGCGTCATCTCACAAATCTTGAATTCTTGAACATGACAATGAGTTCCCCATACTCCAGTGATCTCCACAGTCACTAGATCTCAATTAAACAGAGAACTTTTGGGATGTAGTGGAACAGAAGAGTGGGATAATGGATGTGCAGCTAACAAATCTATGGCAACTGGGTGATGCTGTCATGCCAATGAGGGCCGAAATCTCTTAAGAGTTTCGGAAACCTTGCTGAATCTATGAAACAAAGCACGAAGATAGTTCTGAAGGGAAAAAAAATGGTCCAAATTTGTATCAGCAAGGTGGACTTTATGAAATGGCTGGTAAGTGTAAATTATGAGTAATAAAACATGACACTTCAGAATAGCTGATTTTACAACTCTGTGGTTTTGAAAGAGCTAAGGTGATGTGGATTTATTGTTAATTGATTTAGTCATTAATTCACTAAAGCTGTCTGAGTTTTTAGGTTTGAATTACAGTTATTTGTAGCACACAAGGAATACAAATAAAAACAGTAGGACTGAAGTGTAATTTCATTTTGAAGACATGCTGTGTTTTCAAATGAGGTTTTTAGAAAAGATGAGCTCAAGTTTCAGAGAAGGGGCAACAACAGACACCTGTGCTTTTAGCAGAAATACACATGCACATTGCCTTTGTGAATGTTGACTCACATGGTCCATCAGCTCCCGCACCATGCCGTTCCACTGGCCTGTACCCTCGTCCAATGATCCATACTTCCCATCTTCCACTAATCGCACCTCGTAGCGAAATCCAAGGATACCGGAGAGTTCCCTCAACAAGTCAATACAGTACCCCTCAAAGCGGTCATTCCCATATAGAGGCTTGTCCGATTTCTTGAACATCACATACGGCTCCTCCTGTCAAGAAAACACATGCTGGTGTAGAAATCAGAGGGGCTTTTTCAGCTGGCATATTTCTATACTGTAAGTGTGCAGTGCTTGTGTGTTTTCTCTTGTCTACCAGAATGGTGGATACACGCAGGGATTTGTTTGCCAGGGAGTCAGTGATGTTGGATGTCTTGCTTTTGTGAGTCTCTGTCATATTTAGACCGCTGGGAGGATCCCACGTTCCAATCTGTTCAAACAGTTTAGTGTCAAGTTCACATCACCTTTTGTGACTTCAAAGCAGCAAGAGCAACATTTTGTTTTTAGCTAAAGCATTAGAAATCACTCAGCGTCAATGGCACCAATTAAGGACACACCTTTTCCAGTCCTTCCTCCTTCAGGCTGATGACGTCTAGATCAAAATCTGTTCTGAGCCCATTGGTCTTGTTGAATAGAACACGTCCTGTCAAACCATCCCAGTGAGCCTGGAAGCAGAAATATGCTGAAGTCTCACAGCTTCACAATAGCCTTTCTCAAGAAAAATTCATTTTTTCTTCTAAACTTAACATTTTTCTCTACTAATTTCTAATTCCAGCTGGCTCTCCCTTCATCATAACAAGAAACAATAAAGCAGCAAGAACAGAGACAAGTTTGACAGGTAAGAGTTCATTATGCATGTGGTTCATTGGGCTTGAAGTTTAACATCAAAGCTGTTTGGAGGAACAGACGGGCGTTGAGAGCGACGGGAGAAGCAGGATGAGGTGTGGATGCGGGGGGTGGGAGGTTGTTGCGATGGTAGAAGCACCGGCTGCACAACAATGGCTCATTGTGAAAATTACCTGCAATGATACCATCCGCAGAATGAAAGAGCTTTGTAGAACAAAGCAAATGGCTGACCCTGACCAGAGTTAAGGAGACAGCAATGCTTTGATAAAAACACAGGAGGAGATAAGCACACAGAAAATGCAGGGGTAAGGAGAATGAAACATCCCTAAAATAATTGTTATTGTGAGTAAAGCACTGTTTTCTTTGGATTCCATTTTCAAAAAGATTGCAGAGAATGTCAAGGTTGGGAATTGTTGGAGATGTTTACATCCGTCTGATTATGATGATCACCACAAGGGACAACAAGACAAAATGCTTTCGATAGAAAACAACACTGAAATTGTTAAGTGAAGAATAACACCGCACAAAGCAAAAGCATGCAACAAAGAGCGAGCTCCAAAGTCCAGCCCATCTGAAAGTGATGGCCGTTTTTACCTCTTTGATAAGGTTTATGAAACGACCTCCAAAGCGCCACGGCTTGTGGCGATTACACTGCAGAGAGCTGACGGTGATTTGCTGCGACTGCTGCACTGCCACCGCCACCACATGCACTGCGTCGTACATCAGAGCTGCGTCCGTCTGCAAACAAGAAGGTAACATTATCAGACATTTTTACAAGACCTGTTGACACCTCCATCTGAATGACCTTCCTTCTCCTCATTTCATCACTTGCGGAAGGAACATAAGAAACTATTTAAAAGTCTTCTGTGTCTCTCTTCACTTGCGGGGAACTTAAATCAGGATTATCACCAGCAGTAAATGCCCTGAACAAATGGCACTGTGTCTTAGCCTGTTAGTAAAAATATCCGACCAGTGTCTGAGGCAATCAGAAACCTCTGCTAGACAGAGTCTTTCAGTGGAAGGCGGGCCTGTCAGTGTAAAGACTAATGGGGCCTGATGGGTGTGCCTATTTTCCACAGAAACCCGCCACCAGTGGAGACAAGACCATTTTTGACAGGCTCACTCTGCATGCAGGTACAGAAAATGAAAAATAAAATGACTGGGATGCACACTGGATAACATAACACAATTACATGATGCAGGGCAATGTCTTTTATCAAAAATTTTCACATTAAGTCAGGTTATAACCACAAAATGTATATATCTTATTGTCAAGTCTTGCAATAGAGCAACACAAAATAATACATAACTGAAGGAAAAGAATACCCGTTTTGTTTTTTTGTTTTTTTACAAATAAAACCATATAAGCTGCGTAGTGCATTGACTCCAGCAATCCTGAATCTTCACTTTGAAGGACTATTTTCAGCTGCACATCTTTTAGTAATAGCTCTGTCAGGTTTGCACATCTAAAAGATAATTTTGTCCATCTCATGATTGAGGATGTCAGTCCATATACAGTAAGTATGGACTCATTGACTGTTGAGGTTTCCGTTCTGAACTCATTCTAATAAAAGAACATAGTTTGACCTAAACCAGTTTATTTTAACGTTGACTGTATGTTTGGGGTTGTTGAACAGCTGCGGGCGTTCTGGTGGATTGCTCTGTGTTTAGTCCCATCAATATTCCCATCGTACTCCCCATAGCATGATGCAGCCACTAATAAGTTTCACAGTGGGGATCATGTGATTGGACTGACTGTTCTGTTGATATCCACCACATATTATGACTAACATATAGATCAAAAAGTTTACTTTCGGTTTCATCTGACTAGACAACCCTTTTTCTCATGTTTGCTGTGCCCACCTCATGGCTTATGGCAAACTTTTTTCAATTCCTTCTTATGGCTGTCTTTCAGCAATAGCTTTTGTCTCATCACTTATTCATAAAAGCTAGATTTGTAGTTTCCCATCAATAGATTCTCCCATCTGAGCAGTGAAACTTTACAGTTCTTCCACAAATCTCTGAGTCTGTAAGAGAACATCTGTATTTATACTGAGAATTAATTAATTTAGCGGGACTGAATCCAGATGCACTACACAGTTTTCAACTTTTTTATTTGTAACACATCTGAACATGTATCATTCCTGTTTCACTTAATAATCATGCACTATTTTGTTCTAAATCCCACTAAAGCACATGATGTTTGCGATTGCAACTTGACTTGTCCACCAGAGCTTCTACATAACTCTGGAAATAAGTCATAAAACCTGTAAATTCTCTAGCCTACTCTGACATGCTGGGATTTCTCTTAACTGCTTCAGCAGGCACACACACGGGTTCCCTGCATGCTATCTGTCCACTCAGTTTGAGACACTCCGCATTTACTCTAGTCAGGTCAGCTCAGGTCCTTTTTACATGGCCCCATGCAGGCTGAAATACACTGCACTGATCATATTTGACAATTCCTTGATGACTAACTTGCAAGGTGATATGAAAAATTCCTCCAAGGACTACAACTATTCAGTATTTGTCTTTCCTGTCAGAGGTGGTGAGCAGGGTTGCAGCTCATCTCATGTTGGTTCCCTGTGGGATCTATTTTTACATGGAGCAGGAAAGGGATATATATGAAGGCTTCCAGCAGGGCAAAATTATACTCTATACAGCTTTTTCAAGCCTTATTAATGGTTACAGGGTAATTACAGAAATCAGTCTTGCACTGAACAGCTTGAGACAATGATAATTTGATTACATTCGAAAAAAGATGGATTTTTTTTTTTCGCTCTGCTTTTAGAGGTGGTAGCTGCTGATGTGAAAGGCAGCAAATAATGGTAGAAATCTCTGGACTGCTCAATCCACCACTGCTTTGCAGAGGAAGAGAAGGGCGAAGGGCATCTGCTTTCTTCTTATATCAGTGAGCAGTGTGTCAATGTGGCGATCATGACAAAAGTTGATTATGAAAACAGTCTGTAATTTCAATGCTCTATTTATTGGATGAAGGGGAGCTTAACACACAGTCTCCAAATAATATTTTCTCGACTAATAGGGAAGTTTGTTATGGAGTTATCTTTCAATTACCGAGTTATTTAAAGTCAAGTTGGTGGATTAAATTCTGTGCATGTGTGTGTGTGTGTATGTCCCACAGCTAAAAGTCTGTAAAGATAAAGACAGTAATATTCACATGCTATTAGAAAAGTACATGTTTCCCTGTCAGTCTATTTATTTTACAGATTTAATGAATATAATTAATTCTTTTGCCTGTCTCTTATGCTTTTGTTAGCCACAATCTTGATTTTCTCCTTTCAGCAATAATCAGTTTAATTTCTCTTTCGTCTGCCGTCAACTGTATGCCCTGAATTTTCAGTTAATCAGCCTGGCTCTAAATTTATTCAGGAGGAGGGAAAAAAAGCACTTCTGGGAATAAATATCTGACAGCTTGTTTGACAGAAAAACAGATACAGTCTGAAAGTTTAGCCTGGAAGTTTATATTTAGTTTACTTTTGATTCTGAAATATGCCTGAGTCTGAAATCCAGCTGGATTGCTTTAAGCGCAGCCTTGATATGTGACAGCAGGCTGACAATTCATTTTATGAAAGCTTAAAAGACCAACTTTAACTTCTTCTGCGCTGCTTTTTTCTTCTCCATGAAGTTCTTTACTCTACTGTGTAAATGAGTCCTCATATAAAAAACAAGAAAATAAATTACTTTGATTTTCGTCTCCTCTGTGATAAAAATAAAACCTCTTTTGGTGTTCCTATCATAATACTGTTTTTATTTTATTTTTTGCTGACTTAGATGAGACCTTCGCTGTAATTTAATGCTGTTTTTTTTTTAAATTCTACAAAAATAGCATAGAAACTAGATATGGGGCAAGGAATTGATACAAATCACTAAATTATAACAGTGAAACCACTAAGGTATAGGGTGAATAGTACTGATGTTGTTTAGGTGCTGTTTGCTCCGTACGTATACTGTACAGTACATATACCGTCATGTGAAAAAATTAAAAGACATCCTATAAAAGTTTGTGTTTTTGAAACCTACTTAAACATATACATTCATCAATCGTAGCATTTCAAAATAAATCTTAAAAAGAAAGGTTTAAATGACAAGTATTTTAAGTTGCCATGATGGAAACTTTGTTATCCAACAGTACTAAAGTATATTTGCTTAATTGGCAAGGTTAAATACCAGACATTCAGTCTGATGTGCTCTTTGACTGTTGAAGAGCAACCTTACCTCAAAAGCAGACTGCAAGAACCTAAAAGAAGTCTAAACGTCAAAATAATCATTTAAGTCTGAAAGAAAACATGTGCTAACATATTTTATTTAGGCACGATTTATTTCCACTAAAGTTCCTGGTTCACTGATGACTCCATGATAAAGGTTCACAAAACAGAACCTGACAGCCACATTGGAAAATGGAGGTCTGTTTTCTCACCAATCTTCTTCGCAATGGGACTTATTTGTTGTAATGTTAATCGATGCTAACAAAATAAGATAGTGAAGATCTCTCTTTATTGTAAAGGTTTGAACAATAAAATAACACGCTATTGCAAAATACATTGCATGCTTCTGGGTTATTTTGGTACAAACAAAAGTGCAAATTGAATTCTGACAACATTTCACATGTGTGGCAGCCATGCTGGATACTGAACTGTACAGTAAGTGTCTCCAGGACTTTCAACATCCAGTGTCAAAATTTTGACTTCAGTCGACATTCTACTTGGATTTTTCTGACTTGGAATCTGGAGATTCCAGTTTCACAGAACACATGAAACACACCTTTGGAGAATATTGGATGTTTCAAACCGCAATAATATATGACGCGGGAGCTTGCCGTACCCTCTGCTTGCTCCCAGCTGCTTCTGCCTGAAACTTTTGTGCACTGATGATTAAAAACAAGCTTCTCAGTGTTGAGCCTTCTGCAGATTGTCACTGTGGACAGCTTTGGATGGCATCTTCTTCTACTCATTTTCTCCTCTCATGGATGGGGGGGGTGCAGCTAATTTATTCATTATCTGACAGCATGTACCCCCGGGTGACATCAGTACAAATGCATATATCATTACAATCCAAATGTATCATCATCTTGGCTTTACTGAGTATTTTTAAAGGCAGCATGTTTTCTTGACAGTGGCAGTCTGGTCCCAATAATCTATTCAGCAGACTGCCAAAAGGACTGATCCCAATCTGTGAGACGAAGTGCAATACGTATGATGCATAAACTAAACACCCCTACTGCATCCAGTGGAGCTAAAGTGTAGTGTCTCTGCCCAAAAGGTCAGAGGTGGTATGACAATAAGAATGTAAAGAGACCTACATTATGCTTTAAAGATAATTTAGTGGTCAGACTAATTAATGTAACATACATTTTCTAATTTAATACGATAAAAATGTGCTTAACATTTCTGTATATATTGTATAGAGGAGCATTGTTAGTCATTTGAAGTTGCTAACACGTTTTGTACAAAATGAAAAAATAAAAAATAAACTAAAACAGCATACCAAGAAAGACAGCAGCTAAAAAAAAAAAAAAAAGATTCACATTTCCCAGTAAAATTTATTGGCTGCGTGGAGATGAAGATCATTACAAGTAATCCCTCTCATAATGACACTCAATGCACTGTTTGAATAGATGGCATGAAATGAATCTAAGCATACCCACAAGAAAAAAAAAGAAAAAAAGAAAATTTGAGGAACTTCCGTTAGGAACTTTGCGAGGAGTCATATGTTTAAAAGCACTCTGGAAATGGCTCATAAAGTGCAACCACAACAGTTTGTTAGCAGCAGTGTAAAAATGTTTTATCTTTGCACTGTAGAAGACAGGGCTTTGTTTACGTTCACATAAAAATTGATTAGATGCATCCTTTTATTTGCAGACGGGATATTGTCTGTGCCACAGTATAAATACAGATCTGAAAGCAACTGTGTTTGCCAAAATAATCCACTGATTCCACCATGGGCCTCTTTGTTTGACCAATTTAATTCAGTCTTTTATTTTCTTCTACTCATTCCGACTTCTCTCTTCCTAGAAATTGTTCTATCCCCCCATCTTTTAACTTTACATGGCTGTGATACATCAAATTTGAGCATCGGTTTCCAATTATTTTTAAGGCATGGATCTTTTTTCCCCCACTTTGGAGCCGAACAATCGCTTGCAAATCCCTATTTGCTGGAAACAAAAAGAGGCTGGCATCAAGTGAAAGCGAAGATCAAGGGAGAAAAAAGATGAAATGATGGCTCACCGCTTTGGCAGATTGCATTCAATTTAAAAACAATTCAAGAGCTATCTTGATATTTATTACAGAGCCAAGCAAAGATCCTCTGGGGCATTTTAAGTGCTTTAAGTGGAATCAATTTTGCACCTTCGGGACACTCAGAAAAGGGAAAAGGTCTCAAAGAAGATACCCAGAACCTTCGCATCCTCGTTTCCTCCGTCTCTCCCCACCTTTCGACATCCTCCTCGAGTCTCTGCCATCTGGAATTGCAAAACCTCTCTTGGCTCAGTAAATATACCAGTCCTGAAGTCATTTCCTTCCTGTAACAACTCACTTTCCCTCTTTCCCCTTATTCCTTTGTTCTTCTTTGCATTTTCTCTGTCTCATAAAAGCAATACGTGAGAAGCATGCAAATACTCACATGCAAAAACCAATTAGCAAGATGTGTATGCACCGTGCAAACGCTTGAAAAAAAACATGATCACTCCAAGACACAGTGACGAACCCCCAACTTGCAAGCTTCCCATCGGCGCACCTCATTTGTTGTTATTGCTTGCCGTTTCCTCATTTAGAACAGGTGAGCCCCTCTCTACTGCAGGAAGCTCTTGTATGCCAGTGTCTGTGTGTGTGTGTTTACACAGATATATTCATTTCTGCAGCATAAGTATTCACACCACTTCTCCATCTGCGCACATTTCCATATGATAATGCAGCACCCTGAAAAGCGACATCTCCCTCTCTCCTCTTACCTCCTTCCAGACAGCTGTCCTCTACATAATAAATAAACAAACACACTCAAATACCTGGCCCGGTGGTGGGGCCTGTACTGCTGGCACTGATGTGTAATGGAATTCCACTGTTCATACATGTCATATACATATGATTAATGCTAATGTAATTAGCATGAGCCTATTATTCACCATGCATCACTGGGCTGCAGCTACAAGGCACAGGCAAGCCACAGCAACACATGAACTGGCAAGCCGAGGCGTTTACCACAAAAAATAAAACGCAACAAAAATCCTAGCAGCGCTGCCATCAGCAACAGAGTCACAGTGTCAGCGGGAGAGAGAGAAAGTCTTTGTTTTAGAGGAACTGAAGTCGCTCTACCCTCAGATCACATACGGACCCATGGGGTTTGATGATTTGATTGAAGAGGGAGGTAATTATTCATTTCATTCCGGAGTTTGTATGGATTTGTGCTGCTTCATCGAGCGCACAGTAAAAGTATTGCAGTGAAAAATAACGTCTTTTTTTTTTTTTTTATGTTCAGGAGGCAAAATATTTCAGCAAACGTTTAAAGGAAGCTGCGCACACATTTATTTTCACCCCTGGCAACGGTATGTTAAAAGCCTCAAAATGAATTCAGTTTTTATTAGAATAGCATAATCTCACACTAACTATTTTTGAAAAATCAAATCTGTAATACAAGTGTATTTATTCAGTGGGGAAATATGCCATGCCAAGAAAGCAGTATGTATATTACATATATATATATATAAGCCATAAAACAACTGTAGTTTGTAGGCACAATTTGTGGTATTCCTGTAGTCTAAAGAGCATTTATGTAGTTTTCTTCTATAAGATTTCAAAGTATATTATTCTATTTTTTTTTTAAAGAATTGATGGTGGTTCAAAAAATTGTGACACTAGAACGTTTGCTTATTTATTCATAGAGGATTTTTATCCCCACATTTTTTTCACTTAAATTCTAGAAGGATTTACCATTTTTACAGAGTGATATTATTAAATGTCCTCTTACATTCATATATTTATCATGAGTGCAAAAAAATGTGGCCAGACATTTTATTAGTAACATGCCAAGGTTAAAGTCTGCTCATAATGGACACCAGTGAGAAATATCTAGACTTTATCACTGCTGACCAGGAAGGTAATTGGAAGTAAAGTTAATAAATTAAAGTGAACTCGGCGAGGATGAAGATTTATTATGTTCCCAATCTCATTACCAGGAGTGACAATTTTGAAGAAATATATTCATTTGGCTAATACTGATTTGTTTGATAAAACCACAAAGACCAATATCTGTCTGTCCAAAGGCAAATCAGAAGCCAGCTGTTACGTTATTATCTGCAATAACAAGGATGAGATGAAATACGGCTTAGAGAGGTGTCTGATTGCGCCCTTATTCATTCAGCATGATGGCGATAGACGTACAGCCAGAGTCATAAATAACTGCTCTAGCATCAACTGCAGGATAAACAAAGAGTACGTAAACAGATGGTATGGCTCTGACGGCGCCCTCATCTCAACATGTATGAGTCAGACTGAGACAGACACTGAAACAGAGAATGAACTGTTGGATTCGACAAGTCAAGACAAAGCAAAAGTGCCTCAAAATGTAATACCACAAAGAGTCACTCAGGGCGCGAGATCCAAAACGTGTTTGGCTTAAATGCTTAAGTGCCCCATCTTTTACACAATACCTAATCAGTATTTTTTTTCTTAAATATTGTTTTAAACATTTTAAAAAATTCATTATAATAAACTGATTTACAACAGAAGATCCTCCATAGGCTTCCCACATGAAGACAACCGAATACCATGCTGCAAACACTGATCATTTAATTTCCTCTTCAAAACACGTTTTAGCTGACTAAAATGTCAAAAAAAAAAAAAATATTACTGCACAGTCGCACCAGTTTCCTTATAGATTAAAAATTGCTTAATAAAATTACCCTTTTTCAGATTAGTAGATGATTACAAAAATTTTCAGCATATTTAATGATAAACTTTTGGTTTAATTTAACCCTTTGAATCAACTGGGTTCCAGTGCATACAAATGCCATCAGAAACCATTATGAAAGCAAAGGCATCCATAATGTGCAGTACAGTAGTTGCTCTTCCCCATCACCTATATTTAAGGTTTAATTTCTTGATTATTTTTAATTAATGATTGAAATATTTTTATGTAATTAAACAGAACAGCTTTGTGCACATTATCCATTTTATATTTTGAAAATGATTAGAATATTTATTTTTTAATTTAGCATCTTAAAGCAGCTTTACTGATCTATTATTTTTAGCCGTGTTTATTATTGTTACTGCAATATTTTTAATTGTTTAAATATTTACTTTATGTGAATCTTGGCACATGCTTTTGATACAGGTAAAACATATTTTTCTTCTTGTTGTGGATGTACATTTTATGTAGAATAATTTACAGAATAAGGTGCCATGGTTTTAAAAACACCAAACTCATGCAGCTTGTGGTGCGTTCTGCTGTGTTGGGTCTGTAATCAAATAAATACCATCCGATTTAAATGGGCCTTACATGAAAACCTTCATAAAAGTTTTTGCCTGACAGCATCGCAACTAATATCATACTTAGCATGAATTACAAATGCATTTAATTTTAAGACTACCTCATCACTCAATGCTACTTTTCCCTCTCTGGTTGCTTTGGAAAGCCTTCATTTTATTCAGTGAACTTAAAAAAAACAGTTTAGGGATAAGCTGTTGATATATTTCAGCAATTACATAGATGATACTTCCCCTGCTGTTTTTTTTTTTTGTCTTGCATAAACAAATAAAACTATATTTATGCTAATAGACACCGCTGTCGCTATTTCTGATAAGTACTACATACAACAAAATAAATTTATCCGCAACCTTAGAATGTATTTATCACATAATGGTGGAGGCGTATCAGTCTGAGGCAGAAAAATCAGCAAAGAAGCTGTAACATTGCAATTATACAATAAATATTATGTATGTGGAGTCATTACCCTTGCAGAGTAATTAAAAACATAACAAAAAATCCAGTAATAGCCATGTTGATTTTACTGCTTATAAATGAGCTATTTAGTATAAGGCTCTCATATTTCAGTTTATACTGAGCAAATAAAATCTGAAATTAACTACTGGGGGTCTTTTAAGGATGCCGTTTCTGTTGGTGAAAACACTGATGGTCATAAAATGATGCTGATATGACTCAGGTTTATCCTTTCCAAAATACCATAAACTGATTTAGAAAAAGCTATTTTTATGGTATTTCATGTGATTATTTTGAAATGATCTTTGCTTTCTTTTTTTTGTGTCTGGAAAGTCTGCACAGACTTGGATTGCTGCCATAAATTTGGTGCCAAAGACCTTGAATAAGAAAACTGAGTCTGCATTGACAAAGTCTAAGAAGGACAATGAAAAAAACGAAGGCTGAAAAACACTGAGATGAGACATATGTGATTTATGGGTCATTTTATATCTGTCTTAGGTCTCCTAGTGGAAAATGGAGAACAGGCGGTGTCAGATCACTTCAGTGGAAAAAAAAAAAGCCCTGGAGTGAGATTCAGCCATTTTTCTCTCTCCTTCTCTCTCTTCCTCTCACTCTCTTCCTTCCTGACTTTTCCAACTCTGTCTATCTTTGCCTCTTTGCTCAATGTGTTCTGCTGGGGTTCCTCCTCCCATCAGCCTTACATCCCTTTTGTTGATTCTCAGCCTTCACCAGCTGCTCTCCACAGTATTTCACAGAACTGTGCGCCAGCATTGCTCAAAGTGGGGGATAAATGGCAGGATTTGTCGTTCCTCCTTCACTTTTCTCTCTGTGTAGAAATGTAAACGTTTTTATAGTGCCACTTCCACATGCTGTGGCACCGGAGGAGTTCAGCTACATTTAATAAAGATTTTCATACTTCTTGGTTATAGATTCATCAGGATAGTAGATGGATTTATTTGGCAGCTCATTCATGGCTTCACTCTAGATTTAACCTCTTTTTAATGAGGGATAAAAGACCATAAAGCAGATTTTTTTTTTAGCTTTAAAAAGGTCCAGTGGGAAAAAAAAGCTCTTAGATGTACGTGCACATAGATTGACTGAGTAATACAGTACCGTCAACAAAAACTAAGTGAGCAGTGAAACCTCAATTTTGATTACAGAAATGTGCTCTAATTTTACTGAAATTACCTTTTTGTTGAAGAATAATTTCTTTGATCACAGGTTGCTCATATTTGTGTGTGCGTGTGTGTGTGTGCTGCCCTGCAGCTTAGAAAAAGCTACAGAGCAGCTTTAGTAATTTTTGCTATGCAAAATGAGAAAGTGAAATATTAATTCTGTTATATAATTAAATTTACTGAAGTGACTCAGTGGTTCACTAGATTGTGAACTGATTCAGGCAAAGAGGTGGACAGGCCACAAGAATAAAATTGGATAAAGATGGCTGACGGAGCTTGAGAAGTCATAACAATAGCAGTGACAAAAAACAAAAAGCCAAAGAGTAATAAGAGAAAAGCCAGGAAGTAGTCTCTGCATATAACTGTATGCATGTAAATGTGTCGTGTGTGCATCCATTCATCAATGTTATGCGTGTGCATGGTGTCACCATGTTCTTGAATGCATGTGTTTGTTGTCCTTAGTTAAACTGTGGAGAGGGACCCTCGCCAGATTTGGAGGCAGACCTTATTGGAAACCCTGAAGAGTTTCGGGAGTCGCTGCTGGCTGACCCCGTCTTGCAAAGCTCCAACCAAACACCATCGAACTCATACAGTAAAATTTTGACCCCCACTGACTGCAAGAAAGAAACCCTAAGCACAGCACCAACTGAAAATGTAAACCTCCATCCACCAACAACAACACTGCAGCCCAGAAAGAATCAAGTAATTTGGAATAGTCCTCCCCATCCCTTTCTTGCCTTGCTGTCAAAAATTGTGCTGACATTTTATTAAAGAAGAACAAATAGTGTTAACCTCTATAACATACCTTGAAATTGGGAGAAAACTATTCACACGGCACAGTGTTTCTCAGTCCTGGTCCTAAGGGACCACTGCCCTGAATGCTTTAGGTGTTTCCCTTCTACCGCTCACCGGGCCTGAATAAATGGGTGATTAACAGGCTTCTGCAGCACTTGATAGCATGGCAACACTGACATAGACACAAATAAACTATATAGATTCTAAGTTCGAATGGTTTCCCTCCTTCTTTTGTCTGAGTTTGAATTTTTATGAAGCTTTGATTTAGTTTGAATTTGCCATGCCCTAAAACAAAAAAAAATCAGGTAATCGGGGTAATAAATAGATTTAATGCTGTGGTGTCTGCATATGCAAATTCATTTTATTTAGAACCTCAATGTGGTAGACTAAGTGACAGACTGCTTCAGCTGTCCCTCGAGCCAAGCCACTCGGCTGCATGGTTAAAAATATCTCAAACTGTGATTGCACACAACAAACATCAAATACATTGCAGTGCCTAACTATTTTATTAGGTCTGACAAAAGAGGCTGTGATTGCTCAGAGCTGTGGTGTCCCACATGACCCCTCAGGCAGCGGCATGCAGCTGGCAGCGCAGTCCGGTTCAGCGTCCTCTCCAATAAATGCCACCCTAGCCAACATACATCTGATTAAGTACCCATTTTACATGATAGCCCGTCATCGTTTCCAATCAATCTTCAGACAAATGTAGCTCGAAAGACTTTTGCAGATTTGATCTTCCCTTGGCAATAAACAGACCAGGATGTCGCATGTGATGAAATGGTGAGTCACATAGGTTTTAAACCCATCATTTCTTACAAGGAGGAGTAGGAGATAAACTCTACAAAGTAGTGAAATAGGAAAGGAGGGTTTGCTGAATGGCTAAACAGTTCTTTGAATCTCACTTGCCATCTGGTGAGCTCTCGTGGCCAGAGAACAGGAGGCAACAGAGAAGACAGTGGGGGAGGAGTGGGGGATCAGTGGAGGGAGTCCCAACCTAATTCCTTGAGTAAACATTATAGGCAGTCTTAATTACATCAGAGTTTCAGCCAAAGATTGAAAATTTTACTGGAGTTTGGAAGGGAAAATTCTCAGTATGAATTCAAGCCCACGTTAAACAAAGTTTAACACAGAAACTAAATAAGGGCACAAAATATCTTCAAAAACATTTTGTTTCAATTATTCTGTTTATATCAAAATATTTAAGTGTTTTATAACTAAATTAAAAAATATATATATAAAACCCCCCATATTTTCAGGTATATTTAAAGCTCACAGCACTTTCTTGCAGTAGCATTGCATAAGACTACACCACTTCTAAGCATTTTGTGTGGTAGGAAACATGATGGTACTAATTTGTAAAGGCTGTAAGAGTACAGCTTAACTAACTATTAGTTGTGAATAACAATGACGTTTGCACCTGCTTCTTAGCTTCGCAGTGACACTTAACTAAAAGGTCATCAGTTTTTAATTAATTTGCTGCATCATCAAGAAATGAGCAACACTTGACCTTGAGCATACTGATGTTTACACAGTTGTAAAAATTGTACTACATCATCTGTTATTTCCACAAACTGAGCTCGTGAGATTGTGCTAAAGCAGTCTTTATCGTTCTATTATGTTTAAAATATTTTGTACATTTCAGATCTGCATTATATTTAAAAAAGTTTCCTGTGAAACACTATTAAACTTCAAGAAATTGTTTATTTTCCCTTTTAGATGGAGTGCCTGTCTCAGACCTTAGGCCTACTGTTCTATGGTGAGGCTTATGTATATTAAGAAATGGCTTACTCTCTGAAAAAGTAAACACAATGTTTTGAAAAACATTACTTTCCTAACAGTTATCTATGTAGACGTTTCACAATAACTCTCTGACGATTGTGTGCTTCTGAGAAGTGAGTCAGTGGCGCAAAAGTGATGAATGGGACAGAGAGCCAGAGAGATAGGCCATGACTGACTGACTAGTCAACACACAAAAACAAGAAATGGGGCCCAATCGAGTCAAATACTTTCTGCAAGACGGTCTTTTGAATTGCTTCTAATTTGGTTGAGATGTCCAAAAGAGGGGACCAGTGCAACATGAGGCAGTGCAAAGACGGTGACATTCCAGGTCAAACAGCTGTGTTTCTAGACATTTCCTTTTGGCAGGACCAGACAGGTAAAAGTGAGGGAGCTACACTTGCTGTTGACCAAATATAGTTCCCAGAAAGACATGACACTATAGTCTTATATCAGACTACAACAGCAATTAAAGATGGCTCAATAGGAGTTTCTTCCTTACTTTTTTTTCCAATGTTCTCTATTGTTAAGTCAAGTATGTAGAACGTTATTCTTGTTAAAATTTGGTAAAAGTGAAAATTTTGTTGTTTGCTTGGTTTTTTGCCATTTGGACCAACTCAGAGTTATCGTTAACTACTATAAATACAATCTTCTTTCTTGACTGGAATAATCTACACTTATTACACATCTTATAAAACAGTTTGTGACTTGTAAATTATATTTAAAAACTAAAGAATACGTATACTTGTGCATTCTTAGTTTTGTAAAAATCTTGATACATCTCTTATTTGTTTGTAGTTCTGAACCCAAATACCGTCACTGAAATGCACTATGAGGTGGGTTGGCCCTCCTATAAAAATCCCATTTGTTATTGCAGCTTTATATTTCTAGTTTTACCTGCTTCATAAGACTTTGGCAAGTTGAATCTACATCTTATTAAAACCTAATTTAATTAAGGGTACCATGCATCTTGGGCACATATCTAGTGTTGCTGGGGAATACATCATTTTCAATAACCTCTACATTATGGCTCCATGTTTGCTTAAAAAAAATAATAGCTGGAAGGATCTGTGGTTTGTTTCATACACTTTTATTAGATTTAAATAGTCTTAGAAACTAGTAATGGACAGCTTCTTAATTCTCTCTACAATTACAAGGGTATTCTTTCTTTTAACCATTACTCTATAATTAAATGTCTACCACAGATATGTGCTATACGCTCCTAACCTAAATCTAAATGATAAGGGTCAGTCTATCCACCCTGGAAACGATAATAACATGCCACAGGTTCCTAAGGCCATCCAATATCCCCAAGTCCAAGGGTGAACATATAACACTCATCTCCTACTGCCGGCACCATTAACCTCCAGGGGATGATTGTACGATACTGATCTGATGATGGTTGTAGTCCCTGAATGCAAAGGCTTTTATTGCTCTATAACATCAGCAGGTTCTTGCTTTCATTACTGTCGAGGAATGTGTGGTCTTCATGAACATGTGGGTAGGCATCCATATATTCTAGATATTACTGTTTGAGAATCTGGTTGACTTTGTCCTGTCTTTTTGATCTATTTCTGTTGCACTGAATTATTTTTCTTTTTTATGTTTAATATTAGGGGTTTTGACTGCATTGCCAAAAAAAAAAATAAAAAATGGATGAAATACTGCAGTAATCTGCAATGAAGTAAAAATGAAGCGAAAAGAAAAAGGATGACAAATCTTCATTATAAATTCCTTTTCTCCCCCACGTCTGTTTTCACCCACTCACAAATAGCTTCTATGGACCAAGACAGCAGTGGTGCTAATAATGTTGATGCTGTGCCAAGCCCAGCTGGTGATGCCCGGCACAGGGCATCGAGTATCTGCTGTCCCTAGTCGCTGTCTTTAAAAGCCTCTTCTCACTGCCAAATGGGATCAGAGGGAGGCAGATCACACTGCTGTGATTGACGCAATCAACCTGTGAACCTGTGCAGAACTCATTTTGTTCGCTCCATATTTAACGTAGAAAATACATCATTAAAGCCCTGTGTTATTTTAAGTCACTCTGAAAACAAAACAGCAACTTGCCAAGAATTGTCTCTTAAATGAAACTACAATTAACTTGTTTACAATTTGTTGTAACTATAATCCTTGTCTTTCTCTGCCGATTAATTAGCACCACACTTTGACTGGGTTCATCGACAGGGACATTGATATTTCAGTCACAAGAATCCACAGATTTCTGCAAATGTCTGTGGAGAGTCATAGCAGCCATAGTGAGTCGATACTGATGACAAAATTTATATCTGACAGGATTTGCAAAGCCATGATAGAGTGGAGTGTGGGGCATAAATTAAGCCTTACCAAGTCTGTAAGCAAAATAAACAGCCCACTGCAGGCTAGCCACCAAAGCAGAAAGCATAGCTTATAAATTGCCTCATCTAGCTTGCTAGGTTCTGGCTCCTAAAAGGCAAAACACTTAAGAGACCTCAAAAAATATGTCTGCAATATTTCACTGAGTACAACTCCCAGTGGTGGTGTTTGGCCCCAAGGCGATCCTTCTCACCTGTGATCCTTGGGAGCAAGATCAGATTTATTTTGAAAAACAAATCAAATCTGGCTTAAGTTTAGTGATCAGCAGAATGCTGAATATGTTATTGGCTGAGTAGAAAATACTTATTCACTATGATGACTTACTGCTAAAAAGTATGTGCACTAGTTATGGTATGGTATTGTGGTATTAAATCCAACCATCTTTAATTTGCTGTGGGCTATAAAAGAATGATGCTTAATAATAGATCATTTGGTGATACCAGTTTTTATAGTTTGAATATCTATTAAACAAATATCCCAATACATAAAAAAAAGACCTAGTTAATATCTCGTTTATTAGCCGTTAGCTTGTCTGTCAATGTTAACTATAAATGTGTGCTGAAGGATTAAAACAACTATCAATATCATATATAATTTCATAGCTATAAATAATGAGAAAATATTACTCTAAAAAGGGATGTGATTTTAGAAGCACCAGTAAAAGCCGTATTTTTGTTGGATCATCTGATACATTTCATAATTTGTTTTCTTACAGTAATACGTGAAACTGTGGTATATTTTTCATCTCTCACCTTCCCTCACTTGTTCATGCTAATGCTTCTCTTTAACACTGCATCAAATAGAAAAGAGAAGTTTACTGCTCAGTACAATTAACTGTGTGAATATATTTTTTTCTGACGTTAAGATTATGTAAGCTGCAAGACAGAAACTGCAGCTAGTTTGTCCAGATAAAAAGATTTCCCAAGTGCTTAATTTTTATTTTGTGTAAAGTTTATCTGTGCAGTGATTCATTTCATGCAGAACCACTGTCTGCATCTTCTGTTCAATATTAGACTGACTGGGGATTGCCTAATTTGGCTCAACACCCTCACTGAGGGCCCTGATTTGGTTGAAATGTTGCTTAAATGAAGCGTCTGGGGACATGTGTGTCTTCAGTTGCCAGATTTCAGACAATTGTTTGCTATAACAATCCACAGCCAAGTCCTCTTTGGGGGCACAATCAAATTGGGAACTGAATCAGACATTTTTCAGCATGTGTTCAGCATATTTAAGGCTTACCTGCAGGACAGCACAAACATGTATTTAAACATGCATGATAAACACTTCCTAATTGGAGTGTATAGCTGCCACCTTGCAGGTTCTTCCAGCACTCACTGTGGGTATCATCCACTCTTCTCCCAGCAGTGCTTATTAATGCAGCTACGTGTCTGTTTTCTCCCCCTCCCTCTCTCTATGCCCCTAAGCATATCCCAGCAAACCTGCTTCCTCCTTATTTGTCTTCCTTTTTCATCCTCTGCTCCCACCATTCCTCATTTAAACCCCCAAAGAAATGAACCACGCTCAAACCCCAGCCACAGATGAAGAGTGTGTCTTGGTGAGTGCATTGTCTGAACATTAATATAAGTGGATTTATCTGCTTCTAAATAGCATACTGGTAAACCTGCTTACAGTCTGTATAACATGGCTTCTGGTTCACTCCTATATGCCGTTTATTTCCCACTGGGGATATGACACCCTGCCACAATGAGTTATACAAAATGGCCGTTAGAGACAGGAAACATTTGTATAAGCTTTCCAAAAAAAGGCTTCCTATGAATTATATTATATAATGAAATATCCAAATAAATTATGCAACCTGGTACAAATGCAATGTTTTTTCTAAACCAGTTTGATTGCATATTCTAATGAAATACTTTAAATGTTTGATGGATGCACATGTTTTCCCATTTGCTTGTTGTGTTTTCAGTTCATTATGCCGTTTTAAGTCTAACATGATTCTCATAGCCCCATAAGAGCTAAAAGAGGTCCCTGCTATGTGTACTTACTATTAATAAAAGTCATTATTATGAGCTATTACACCAGAAATTTCAATTGTGTTGATGACACTGGAGAACATCCAGCTCTCTGTGGAGGTAATTACAGCTCAGTGAAATGCAGACATCAGTAAAATTATTCAGAGGTAGGAAACAACTGTGCCTAAGGCTTCATAAAGGGAAAGATGATCAATTTCATATTTTATTAGTTAAACGTAAGTGTATTCTTAATTCATTCAATCAGGATTAAAGAATTTAAATTAAAGTAAACCAACCCATCAAATTATCTCATTAGATTAGTAGGAAGTAATTATTTTCGGATGGGAAGCTCTTTTCATGGTGGTAGCTCTGCATATTCATATATCCATTAGCTTCATGCTATTTGCGGCAAATAAATTGTGTTTTTCTTTTAGGGTTGACATGCCAGTTCTAATATTAGCCAGTTCTGATGTTCTTTCTAAGAACTGTTATGCATGCATGCTGATGTGTGTAAGCACTGTTTTAATAAACAATTTAATGTAGCATTGACCTAGTTGTGATTATTTGTGTATTAACTCTCAGTTATTTTTCTGCATATTGACTGTGTTTGAACTGATATTAGACATGCACTAGTCGGACAGCACTTTGTAAGCTTTATAGAATTTCATGTAGCCTTTCTTTGTATTAAATATAATTTTCTCAAAGCTGAGAGGCAGAGCACAAATGTACCTTCAAGGTTTTCTCTCTATTATCAGTAGGTTTGCTGCAGTAGTTACATGCCTGAACCAACACACACACACAAACAAACACACACACACATTTTTATCACAGTCCAATGACCTCCTGTGTGAAGAGGCTAGCCTGACCAAAGTATTAGCATATGGCCAAGTAGACCGCAGTGCATGCTTAAGTCCAGCCTATTGTTCAGGGTGTGTGTGGCCAAGAAGATAAATAGGTAATGTACTCTAATCAGCTTGCTCTTTCTATGGTGATTACACTACATGATAGAGTCCAGTGTTGGATAACTTTATACCGTCTTATATTAATGCCTCTCTTTAGGCTGACAGCCAAAGAACTAGGTGATAGAAAAAGGTAACACTTCAAACATAATAGTTTTGAATCCAATGGAAACTGAAGTGGAAAGCGTATTGTTCCCATTAATCCATCAATAAATATGTCTCTGACATATTTGTTTTACCAATCACACAATTGCAAGCTTTTGTCATAAGCCAGTTTGAGTGGTGCTCAAGTTCAGTTCAGTTCCAAATATTATACAAATCCCTAAGAGAAAACTGCATCAAAAATTTAATTTTCAGTTTCCAAACCATCTTTTTTTATGCTCATTGCACAGCTGTCACCAGACAAGAAATGGCACATAATTTCAACCAATCAGCCCACCATAAGAACAAACGGCTCTGCGCACACCCACTCCTAAGATAATTTTAAGAAAACTTTTATGGTTTCTTAAAACCATAAAAGTTTTAAGAAGTTTTTAGTATAGCAGCTGGAGCTCCTATACTTTTTGAACTAGAAACCTTGTTGCAGGGCAACAAAACAGTGGTGCTCAAGATGAAGCATTATTTTCATTATTTCAAGCATGGCAGGTATATTTATAGTCACAGTTTTACATTCAACAAACCCTGTAAAACTCATTAGCTCTCATAACCCATATATGTAGCAGTTAATAATGCGGACAGGTGAGGCTCGTTTTTATAATAAAAATACTCCTACTGCTCAGGCATTTTTCTAAACTGTCAGCATCCATAGAATCCTCAGATGCATTTCTAATACCATCCCATGTTGAGAATAGTTGTCTACCTGTACCAATTGGGCAGACTTGCTCAACAACAGGGTTACCTTAAGATGGTATTCTAATTGCATTACGGACTTTATTAAATCAAAACTGCATCCAGCATCAAAGTAGGTGCGCAACAATGATATAATAGTAACCTGTATTTGTATGACCTTCAACCATTTGTAATTGTATGCATGCTGCCATGTGTGTTTCTGTGTTGCAGCTTGGTGAACTAGAAGTAATTGTGCTTGTGTTGAGTTGGTGTATGTGAACAAATTTGTCGCCTGGAGCTGCACTGTTGTTAGAATGGCGAGAACAGTGGAAGTCCTGTAACAGCACCAAAGGGCAGCAAAGGACGGGTGAGCCCAACCCTCGAAAGCTCCAGCAATCCAAAGCAGGCAAACGCAAAGCACCGCCCCAGGGCAGTTATAAGCCCCACACAGAGGAAGGATGTTGGCGAAGCAAAAGAGCAGCAGCACCCAGGTGCACAGGGTGAGGATGATACCCCACAACCCAGCCACACCATCGTATACCGCCATGAAGTTCAAGCCCGACACCCAGTGACCCGACGGCTCACCACTACGGGCACGACCTGAATATAAACTCAAAGAGAACAGCACCAAATCACCCCCATACCCTTTACACCTCCCTACTCATTCATCAGAGACCCCCAGGCCATCGCCACACCCCAGCCAACAACAATCGAGTTAAAAAGAAGTGCGCTACCAATGGAAGATAAACTATAGGCAAGTGAGAAAAGGATACTCAACCTTTTGCATAGCATTGTTCTCAGTGCATTTATTTGTTTTTAGAGCTCAACTTTCCACAAGCTATAATTCCACTTTAGGAAGATACAATTATCCTGTGACCAGCAACACACTCGGTATATAAAAAAAAATAAATTATACTAATAAGTATCCATATTCCTTATTATGTGTTTCTACACGTCAGAAACATTCTTTTTCAAACACATTTAGGAGGCAACACGCAAAGCATGTCTTTGGCTGCGAGCTTGAACTTCTCAGAATGCATGTTTGCCTGAGACCAAACTCAGCCTCACCCGCAAAAGGCACTGAATGTCACTGTGATTTTACACTGGCCCCCATTTACACATGCCTTGTGATGTGAGAAAACATTGCATGCAACTTTCAACGGTTGCAAAAACCTCTCATTGCACCACCTGTCCATTCTTCTTTGTCTTTCTTCTCATCAAAGCTCTCTTTGCCTGCAATCTCTCTCACCTTCCTCTACACCCCTCCCTCCCTCAATCTCAGTCAATCAATCCCCTCATGAAATCACAAGGTGACATGTACAGTGTTGTCTTGGTAACCATTGCCACACAACTGTTGCCTGGCCAACGAGTGCAAACAAGCTCCAAGCCCAGCACGGGGCTGGAGCAGCACAAACGTTGAACAAGGCATCGAGGAAAAGCAATAAAAGCCTGGAGGAAGGTTCAGGGGGACGCAGGGTCACACACTGGCTGCTGCAGTCCACCCTCTATTTAATTTAATGACGCCATTAACGTTGGATTCTTCAGCCAAAGTGCTCCAGCATAAATATCAGAAAATCTGCTTGCTAAATAAAGAAAACTGTGCTACACAAAAGGTAAAAGCTATATGTCTTGTTAAACCAGCAGAAATTTTCCTCTACTATGCATTTATCATAACATTAGAAGGACTTTACCTTTAAATTCATCCTCAATTATCTTCATTCAAGCTAATGTCATGGAATTAGCTTAAGTAAGGCTGCTTAAGGTTCTCAAACTGTGGCACAAGTACCCCTTTAATGATAAATAGTAGAAATTCTGGCACCGACCCCTTACAACATAAATAAATTGCTAATTACCCATAACATAGAGCTGAAAAGCCCCAGGTAAAACATTGTTAAAAAAAATTATCTTTGCTTCAAACAGTAACTATCAGATGTGAACTGATGTATAGGGTATATTAACTCTATAATGGCAAGTGAATATTTTTTTATGTAAATAAGTATCTTTGAAACATCTAGTTTTTTTAATACAATTTATCCTATTGTCCAAAATCTGTTACATCAATAACAGATGTAAATCAATCATTTTTGACACTTTCTTTATAAGATTTCATGAACAAAATGTTTATATGGTAGTAAAGACACTAATAAAATACTTTTTAATTGTGCTGTTCTTATAATGCATACAAAA
Organism: Brachyrhaphis roseni; assembly: GCA_903066815.1. Taxonomy (NCBI): domain Eukaryota; kingdom Metazoa; phylum Chordata; class Actinopteri; order Cyprinodontiformes; family Poeciliidae; genus Brachyrhaphis; species Brachyrhaphis roseni. Next base: position 88,603 of record CAEFZY010040458.1, read on the forward strand.
CAGATATTAATCACATGATTACAAAAGCTTAATGCATCAATTATAATTCTAAAATTTTTTTTTTTGCGTTTTTAAATTTGCATTAAAAGGTTATGAACTTTAAGTTTAAACTGAAGCACACAACACAAACCCAAGACAAAGTCACATTGACTACTAACTCAGGACATCCAGGATATAGGAATAAAATCTAATCTGAACTCCCAACTTATAATTTGTCAATTCTGTCTTTTGAGTTAAAATTGAATGCAACATAAACCTCATCCTTCAACCAACAATTTTGCACCAATTGATGTTAATTTTTTCTTCCCATTTTTCTGTTTTAATACCATTTTAAAAACTACAAAACAGCATAGTCCAAGTTCTCTTTAATTGCTCTCCATAGAGCAATAAAACATTTCTCATTGTGCTTGATACCTAAGAACCATAAAATTCACCCAATTAGATCATGTTTTTGAAGAAACAACTGCTCTAAATACTGAAAGAACCGAGACTTTAAAAAAAAAAACATTCTCACATTAACAACATTAATTCACAGAATTCTGTTTCTGGAGAAGAACCTCTTTTGGAGTAATTTTCCTTCCTCTGTACTTGTTTTGAATTCAAGGTTCACATGCTGGTGCATCTCCTCTGGGGAAATTTTATTTATTCGTTATAAAAACCACGTGTACTGCAGTGTCCTCACAATATGTTAGATTAAAGCATGTGAAAAACATCAATAGATATATATTATTGATGGTGTTTTTCTTTTTGATCATAAGTTAGAGAATTAAAGCTGTTATTGTGTGGATACACACTAAGAGCTGTACCAAATCAGACAGGCTGGTCGGAAAGCCTTTGATGAAACTAGATCTCTTTTAATGCACAGATTTCTACATGCTACACTCTAAATCTGCCAAGAAAAACACAATGGATTGCTGGAGAAAAGAAAGGTGTTTGTCTCAGAGGAAGGTGCTGCGAGGGAGGTGGAGTAAATTGACTGTTTACAACAACAGACCCAGAGAGGGACCTTGAATGTCCATGACGAGCTCCCTTCCCTTTTTTCACTTTCAAGTCACCTTATCCCCGGGTTTTTTTCTGGATGCCATCCTAAAAAAAACAAGGCCATAATTTCCATCCAATTTGCTCCCTCTCCCTGCATGAACACTGACAGATTGTCATATTTTGGCCATGCTCCCAGAGGAGTGCTGTGAGAGGCAGGAGGGCAGATAAACGGCTATTACCATTCACACCGGCTCATTACTGGGCATTTAGACCCGGGAGCACCAACTCCAAAGCTTCATGCAGAGGGCATTTATGCTGCTCCAGCTCCCACTCCAGGAACCCAGCAGCACTGGCCTTGTGATTGACAACTAACACCCAGCCATTTTTTTATACTCAAATAAATAGTGAATATGTCAAAACATAAAAGAAATTAATGATTGCTCACCACCACAATTTCCTGCATCACAAAATCTTCTGTGTTACTATTACTTTATAGATGGCTTCCGATTGATTCGGTCATTGAGACAGAAACATTCTGTCGCCACAAGCATGTTTTTTAGCACGGATTGTAAGCGCTGAAAAAGGCTAAACCTACTGTCATGAATCCATCCAGCAGGCCTGAGTCTGGTTTGGGTGGGGCTTGTAGCCGCTCCATTGACCACTTCTCGATGATTGATGACACCTGAGAGTTTTCCGTGTTGAGAATGCGAAACCCAGTCATGTTAACTCCACTGTAGCGATACGGTTCCATATCGAGGGCAAAAAGGTCCTGGAAGCAAAAAAAAAAAAAAAACATGAAAGCATAATATCACGTTTGATCTAGAAAGAAGTTTACATAAATCTTTCATCATGATAGTCAAGAGAAGTGAGCTGATTGGCACTCATGGCCTAATAACTGAGAGCTAAGAGGTTTATCTAAAGGTATTTTTATGTTTTATTTTTCATCATACTGAGGCAGTAGCCTTGATTAAGGCAAGATTTCAAGGTTACAGCCAGTCTTTTGGTGGGTTGCCATTCATCATGTGGATGTGAAAGGACAACCCAATTGTCCTGCATACAGCATATCTGGCATCTAACCAGCCACATGTCTCTGGGACACAACAACACAGTTGAAAGAGCAACAGCAGGTGACGGACGCGGAACACGGGTGCCATGGTCAATATTTGCTGTTCCGAAACCAGCTCGGATGGCTCGGTACCAGTATACAGTAGTTCAGGCCAGCGCGGTGACCACTTTTCTGCCAAACACTGGCTGATTTCGAAGTGGGCAAGTTTCCATCTCAACAGCCAAAACCACTATTCTCTTTCCTCTTTCAATGACATACCTGCTGTCAGTCTCATTACATACAGAGAGGATTCTACATGTGTGTGGATGCAGACCTTTTTTTTTTCTGGTTCCAGCCTTTCTTCTGGACTTCCAAATAACATAGTGCATCATTTGTTTGTTAGAGCTATAATGGACCAAATGGATGACACTATCATCTGTTCAGGGCTATTATCTGAGCTCTCAGTCTTATGTTCTCTGGCTTTACTGGGGATGGGCTGCTTTTCATCTGGAACATAGCGGTGGGAAATCTTTGTAGTAGCAAGATCAAAGATTTTTTGGAGAACTTCAGTGGCACCCAGAGTCAGAATAAAATGTTTCCACCTGCTTTTGTCTCTCACATCCAGATTTCTGGTCAGCCAGGTGGGTGCCGGATTAGGAAAAAAAAAAAAATCTATTTTTGTTAAACTTTCACAACTGATTTTAACATGCACAGAGAGCGCAGACTAAGTGACAGTCACAACACAGTTGAAAGTGACTCAGCTTTCTGAAGCTACCTAGTTTTATCATTTTGCAGTGAAGCTTTGAAATGAGTCACACACAGTAAAAATCACATTGGACTTTTTTTTTTGTCTCTACAGACAGCTCTAAGATGAATTTTGCTCTGAGAGAAGAAAAACTCTTATCAGATACACAGACGGATGAATTTAGTTTTGCAACAAACAAAACTGATCGTTTTTGTGCCTAAAAAAAAAAAAAAGGAAAAGGTGAAAAAAAATATTACTGTCGCTAGAAGTGCAAAAATATTCAGCAAAAAAAGCAAAGAAGAGTGCCAATTTACTCACCAGGGTAGTAAAAATGTAATGGTAGTACTCAGTCATCATACCCATGGCCAGGGCCTAGAAGAGAACAAAAACCAGAAAGTGTAATGTAAATTTGCATTTAAAACTGATTCGAAGAATGCAATGTCAATTAAAAGGTGTTTTCATTCAGTTACACACTACATAGTGGCTGACAGCTGGTCAGTAAGAATGATGAGAAGAAAAAAACAAACATTTTCATTTAAAGGTCAACAGACACTGCTGACCAGTAGATGTCTCAAAAATACTTGAGCGGTTTACAAAAATGTTTTTGGAAAAGGTTGCCTCATTTTGTGTACATTTAAACAGAAATATTGTTTTCTTTGTGCTTGTTTTTATTTGCAAACAACTCCACAGGATTCAGCTTCATAAGAAACCATACTCTTTTTTTTTTTTTCACGTATAGTGTTGAAATACCTACTTTAGAAAGAAGTTCGAAGTAGATATATTTCACACAAAATGTGTTATTTACACTGATAAAAATGTGTTTATTTCACAGTTCCCTCACTTGATGCAGTACCTACAAACTGCTGCACCTTGTTTTTGGCAAACACAAAGAAAGATTTTTCACCACCCATATTGTAAGAAAATGTGGTTATGTGACTTGCTTTGGTTCCTAATATTTATTTTAAAACACAAGATATACAAAATAAATAATCTCTCATGCTTTACTTCCGTAACTCATTTCAAGCTCTGAATGGTCAATAAATGTCTTAGAATATATGCCGGTTGTGGCAGATGGCCTCTCACACTGGACCTAATTGTGCTGAAGGTTTCTTCCTGTTAAAAGGGAGTCGTTTCTTTCAATTGTTACCACATGCATGTTCAGAATGGGGTATTGCTGCAAAATTAACCAGCTGAAATGTGACAATATTAAACTAAAATGATCTGTTTACAGATTAATGGAAGTAGGTCGTGTCACTCCCCTAGCTCATTTGCTCATGCGCTTAAAGAAACACTACCAGATCATTGCTAAAATGTAGACAAAGTGTAATTTTTAAAATTTATGATAAAAAATAGTTTTGATTTTTTTGTAAAATGTTCTGTTTTTTTATGATGATTTCAAGTCCAAGATAATTGTGTATTGGACTGAGTGGACTGTTCCTTATTCACAGAAGGACCTGTCACGGACAAGAGAAGTCTTATTAGTATATTATACACATTTTCTATCAGATTAAATAATGGAGAAATCAGACTGTACAGTTATATATCCCATGTGTTCATGGGAAACACAAATGTATTACTCCATCTATCCTCGTGTTTGATTCTTGTTCACAACTACATACATTTACTTGATTATTTTTTATAGTGGTGTAGCAAAATGTCATTAAACAGTTTTATCTGCATTTCTTGTTATTCTCTTTATATCATTTATTATTTCATGAGTACAGTGAAATTCACAAAGAACAAAGGAATAAAAAAAATCCCCCCCCGGTAGCATTTCGTTTAGCATATGCACAAAATGAGCTGACAGAACAGATCGTGCTTCCGGAACAGATTGGGCAGTGACGGAGGACTGAACTGAACTAGAGCAAAGTTGACTAGAAGAAGTTTTGCTTCAGTTCACTTGCTTAACTAACAAGTTCAAGATACGAAATCAAAAGATTACGTAATGCGGTTTGCTTTGACATAAGTTTTTGTCTGTGAGAAAGGAAGGTTTGTGAAGATTGGCAATGCTAAAATATTCTTCAATAAAGACTTCACTTCGATAAGAGCCGCCGCAACTTTCATAAAAAACGACCTTCAGTTAAATGAACTCAAGATGCCTGTGAGCAGAGCTGGACATTCTAATTAAAAAAAAAAAACTTTATTGTGCAATTGAGAGCATCCGTTAGTAGCGGTCAGTCTTCAGGATCTCATTATATACAAGGGGAGTAAAGGTGCACAGAGTAGAGAGGAGGAATCCAACAGGAGGCGTAATAAAGTGAACACACTATTGTTTTAGCACTTATACATAATGAATGAGGGATGTGCTTCTGTGTTCAGTCCTGACTTTACGAGGGAAATTATGTAAATTTTGTTCCTAAGTAACTTTTTAATTAAATGCGGAACATAATATGATAAAATTGCTCATTTATTCATCAATTTAGCTCCTCTCAGTTCATACATAGTAAATTTTGGGGGCGAATAATTTGCAAGTGTTTTGCTGAACACAATTTTTCCTATTACTTCTCATCAGACGGTTGTGAAAAAAGAAATGTCTGTCTCTTTGTTTCTGCTACAGGCCCATGAAGGTATCTCAGCTCATTAAGGTGACGCCACCTGTTTCAGAATCCAGGCAGCCATCTCGTGTCCACAATCAAAGATGACATGAAACTCCTTTGCCTTCTTCATCTCCTTCAAAAGTGGCTTGGCGTCCTTGGTCTCTGTGGGCAGCTGTCGGATCTTCAAACGAATGTTGTATCGTGACGGAGCCTTGATCAGCTCCTGCAGTCGAATGAGACCTGCGGACAAAGAGGACAGCATATAGCATAAAAGAGGAATTTTAAAGATGGAGCAAAATACTGTGTTTGATCTGTCGTCATTTTGAAGCATCTCTGATTCTAAGGGTTGCCATAAGAAAAAAAAAATGGAATCAGAGTTTCTCAGCAGAAAAAGGCTCATATGCATGCCTTTCTAATCCACACTCTATTGATCCTCCTACACATGCTTGGCAAGCAAACAGACTGCTACAGACCTATCAAGAGAATGCTACACCACGCCACCACATTGCTTTTAAACCAAAGGCGCAAAAACATGAAAAAATAAATAAAAAAATCTCGATCTGCACCCTCCTACATTAACTCCCAATCTGACAGCAGCCTGCAAAATGTTGATTTGCTCCTTGTGTTCCACGACACCACACAAAAGCGCCGAATGGGTTCAATTTTACCCTGATGGAAAGCCGCGGTCAATTCTGCCTCTTCTGTCTTTTCACACACACTTCAGATGTGTTCTGACGAGAGAGAGACTGTTTGCCCAGCTTGTACTCCCCCCCCGTGGGGGAGCCTGACGCCGCCGTCACATATTCAGCTACAATCTTCACCTTTCATTTCTCGACCGCACACTCAGGTAGACGGCTCTCCAGGAGACTCTGTGATGAGATTACAATGAGTTTCTCCCTCGGTAAAGAACTTCAGAGTCCAGGGATGAAAGGGGCTGGATTGATAGGAGAGATGATTACTTGTCATGGGTATAAAAATGGATGGAGCAGAAAGGATAGTTTGAGAGGGAACTGGAGAGAGATAGGATTTTTTTTTTTTTTCGTTTTCTTCCTGTGGAACCTCTTTAAGTTAGCTCAGCCGTTTTTTTTCCTCTTTTTTTAAGCAAAGTGCTGTGTGCGCAGTTTAATGGCCTCACTGTGCGTACGGCTCGGTCTCCCTGAGGCCCACAGAAAAATTGGTGTGAAACAGATCCGTGCAAGTCTAGTTGTGAAAAGAACTACAGTAGGAAGGGATTCTAAACCTCCGAGAGTTGTCCCCAGGTAATCCCTGCAGATCCCCACTCTAGGGCATGTCTGCTTCTCCCTGTTTTTGTTCGTGACGACACTTTGGGAGGTGTTAAGCAAGGAAAAAAAAATCTGTCAAGGGAGCTCAGCGTTTGGGAAACACTGTCAGTGTGGATGTTTGTGAGCTCTGGCTAATGCCTTCAGACTTTCCCCCTGGATCTTCTAACGGCCGTGTGTGAATATTTTATCCCCTCCGATAGTTTTTCCTGCCAGCCGTCAGATAGACTCCAATCAGCAGTGCAGGGCCCTGGAGCATGAAGCTGTGTGATTACAGCCTGAGACTGGGACCGGGCGGGAAGCGGAGCGCGGCTATGGAACACGGCTACGCAGCTGTCACACTTTTCAGAAAGTCAGGTGTCGTACAGCAGAAAAAAGGAAAAAAAAACAAAAAAAAAACATATCCAGACAGGAGGCCCGAGATACCTTCGACTGACAGAGAGGGGAAAGCGAGAGGTTATCTGTTGGAATCTCTCGGGGGCAATTTTAAAGGGATTTAGAATGTGAAAAGTGCCAAGCGCTGAGGAGTGGAGTGAAGAACAGTGATGAAGATGAGTCAAAATAATGCGGCAGTTGAGCTTTCGAGATACAATCCGAGGTTGCAATGGTGCTAGAATGCGCCAGGATTGTTTCTTTCCTGATGCTTTTCACATTTTGTCATGTTACACCAACAAACTTCAAATTATTTTATAGAGGCTATAAAATAATAAGTAAAGCATAAAGTAGCTCATAATTTAGATGTGGAAAAGAAATAGCATGGCTTTCAGAAATGTGTACGAACAAAAGCCTGGAGAATCTGGAGTGCATTTGCACTCAGTCCTCCTCTCTCCTGTAGAAACACCTTTCACTGCAATTACAACTGCAAGTCCTCTGAGGTATGTTTCTACCAGCTTTTCACATCTGCCGACTGACAGCTTTGCTCATTCCACTTTGCAAAGTAGCTCAAGCTCGGTCAGATTACACAAAGGGTGTCTGTGAACATCAGTTTTCAAATCTTGTCACAGATTCATTTTTTTTTTTCTCCGAAGAGTTTTTGCGGCGCTAGTGGATCGCACTTTTTTGCGACAAAGGTAATGGGGACCGGGAGTCGAACCCGCGACATCCGCGTCAAGGACTGAGGCCTCCAAATGTGGGGCGCGCTAACCCCCTGCGCCACCACAGCATGCCCCTTGTCAGATTCTTAATTGGATTTAGGTCTATACTTTAACAGGACTATTCTTGCATATGAAAACTATTGATTCTAAAGTATCACTTTGTATCTCTGGTGATATGTTTTGAGTTCTTATTCTGTTGGACAGTGAACCTCTGCCCAAGTCTAAGGTGTCTACAGGTGATGCTGTATTTTAAAATGTTTACTCAACAACTGTCCTGGATTTAGCTTTCCATCTTACCATCCCCTCTGACCAGCTCCCGTGACAGTGTTGAAGAAAAGCCATAATAAGTTTGTACCATTTTAGAAGGTTTTAGTTTTACTCCAAATACTGCATTTTGCATATCATTTAGATTGTTCATTTTTGATCTCATATGTCCACTTGTGACTTGTGTCAAACTACAAACAAAATGTCTTATGGTTTGGTTGCCCCAATGGCTTTCTTTGTGGTTCTCTTCCATAATGGATACCATTTTCATGGGAGAAAAAATGTTACTCTGTCAAGAGATTCTTCCATCTGAGCTGAGGATCTCTTCAGCTCCACCATGTTTACAAAAGGCCTTTTGGTTGCTTTTTAAATTAATGCTCTCCTTGCAAAGCCTGTCAATGTGAGTGGGTAGTAATGTCGAGGGTTGTTTGAAGTTGTGCCATACTCCCAATATTCAGATGATGAATTGAGCAGTAAACTTTACTCCAAACTATTAGTCTAGCCTGACTGCTGTGCTTCTTAGTTTTAAAGATGCCACTTGTTCGTACAAGGAAGCCATTTTGACTAATTAGGTGACCTCTGGAGAAAATGTCTTGCCCAAAAATTTGTTTAAGAAAATCAAACTGAAAGTGAGTGAAGCACATGTGCACTGCACCACTTTTTTTTAAATTTTATTTTATAAAAAAAACCTTAAATCATTTTACATGACAAGAAAGCTTAAGAGGTATGAATTGTTGTGAAAAGCACTGCATGTGGACAAAAGCAACAAATCAATGTTTTATATAGTTAGTGGCACAATTACAAATGACAATTGCAGGGCACTATCCAATTGAGTGAAGCAGGGAATGAATTCATTAGACAATCTGTCTAGAGTCTAGAGTGTGATTCTCCTTGCGTCTCTTTGTAAATTACTTAGATTTAGTTGTCAGCCACATCACGCCAAATAGCTCATAAATTTAGGATAAGCATTTGAATATTGTCATCTTCTCCGGAGTGACTACACTATACCTCATAAAAGTATTACTGTACTCAAGCTAAAATATGACTCGCCTTTTAAAATGCATATTATGAGGCACTCCACAAAGTTACAGCACAGACAGAATAGCTCGCAGACACATTTGATAGCCACCCTCGGAGATCAAGTGTCTCTGTGTGTTATTAATGGCTGTTGTCAGCCCCCACATACTACAGTTTTACATTGCATTAAGCTGAAGAGACACAGGGTCATTCTGGGTAATTTTTCTGAGTTTTATTTCTGTCCTGCTGTTCAGTCTCTCGGAAGACTGACATTGGCAGCACCTGGAGGACTAAGACAGAACAGTAAGCTATTGATTTCTGAATTAACTTGACAGGTTACAAAGCGTCCTCTGAACTCTCGGGAGCAGTGTGGCACTTTGCAGTTCATCTGCTCCCTGTTTTTATCTTTATTCTGAGACTTTTTACAGTGTAAATGTGGAGAATAAGGACAGACACCGACTGTACCTGTACCTGTGCTGTCGTCATAGACCACAGTGACAGTTCTCCACTTGAAGAAGTGCACCAGGTCGAGGATGGCTCTGCTGAGGGAGGAGAAGTCAGGATACAGGCTGACATAGTATGAGTCTCTGTTGTCAGACACTTGATGCTTCCATTTGGTCTGGATGTGGGGCACTCCCAAAGCGTTGCAGATGGACTGGACTGCGTTGGCAGAAGAGCTGTGTGAGGGGCCAAAAATGGCTGCCACTCCAAGAGAAAGCTGGTCACATGCTAGCATGGAAGAAAGCAGAAGTGTACATTAGGTCAGTTTTCTTTTTCTAGTGGAACTCTAAATTTAATTATGTTTGATTAGATTAACTTCAGTACTAATTTTTGCACAAAGATGTCACATGAGAAGTAAATCTTGATATTTGTCCCTCTTAAAATGCGTTAGAAGGTATATAATATATGCCATATAATAATATAGATATACGTATATGTTGATGAAGACAAATATTTTTTTAATTTTAATATAGTGATATATTTTTGCTTTTATTAGATCATACTTCCAGTTTCTTTTCAGATGCAGAAACAAAAGTTCACAGAAGCCCATTTAAAAACAAGCAATTTCTGTCTTCTGATTAGACTGTGCTTTTCTACACATAGGAAAGCACCGCCAAAATTACACTAAACTAATATTACAGTTGTGCTAGAAACTACTGCATTTACGCACAACTTTATTTAAATGTCGATATTTGCACACAATTTTCCATTGGTTTGAGAAGCAAATGGAGGAGTCCAACAGAATGATTTTGGAAATTTTGAAAAGTTTCCTACTTTAGGTTTAAAATCCCCATGAGATAAGAGGGGAATTTTCAGGATTCTTATAAAAAGGAATAATTAGAACAGCAGAAGCCAATTAGGACTTCCAAAGCATAAGGTTATGGTATATAAATTAAAAGTTTAATGAATTTTAATATAATATAGTGCAATACAATAAAATATACGGGGGCACAGGAATTGTACAAGTAAATATGAAAAAAATTGGTTAAGTTAAGAGTTAAATTTAAGTTTTGCAAATTTTTTTTGTTTCGCTTGACTTTTTACTCACCTTTTCGGGAGGCCTCAAAGCTATCAAAGATATTTATTCTCTGGATGTCATAGGTCAGTGTGGTGTTCGGGAGCAATGTGCGGTTCCTGTTGATTGTGTTCAGGGCAAATTTGAAGGCTAATTCCTCTGCTCCGGAGGGGCCACTCTCAATGGATTCAAAAATTCCTCCTAAAAGCAAAAACAAAAAAAAAACAAAAAAAGAGCAAAATAATAAGTCTGTAGAAAAGACTTTAGATTGCTGCAGGAAGCCTCATAAAACAACATGATCAATTTAATTCAGGCAATTACAGATCAAACGGTGCATTCATTTTTTTTTCCTCCTAAATCCATGATATTGATATCCATACTCAGTTTGGGTATATCTGTGTATTACACAGATTTACAGTGAGGATAAGATGCTTAGATATCAGGGGATTTGCACTATGTGGGAGCAGTCAGTGCAATTATAGGCAATTATATGCACTGAGAGGTGAGATCAGGGTCGGATGCCCTTCCTAAATTCTTTCGTGCAGACCGAGAGGTTGACTCTTACTTTTTGTTCCTTTAATTTTAAGAATTTTCAAATAAAATGCAAGCAAAAGAACCTAACCAACAGAGAGAAAAAAAAGCCATGGAACAATTCACAACGTATGAGGAGTGAGGAGGCGACAATAAAGAAGCTCAGTCAAATGAAGATACAATTAGGACCCTAATGTCTAAAATCCTTATAAAATGCCCATAAAAACAAAGACTGTATGAAAAAGCAGCATTTCAGCATCAGACAAATAACTGCTTCTACAAAGTAAGGTGCTACCGGCTTCTAACAGCTCCCTTCAGACTTGTCAATTATTCTGGGCTGAACAGAGATGATTAAAGCTCCAGATGTTCCATCACTGTGATTTACAATCCCAAACAAACGAAAGCAGCGTTTGGAACTGACTCACAAAAAATGTGCCACATTTTGTGATTATGTCAAAACTGATTTAGGAGGATTCATTAAACAAACACCACATGCAAAAAAAAAAAAAAACATGTGGGTTGATTGCTATCACAGCCAAGATGCGCAACGCTTGAGTGAGATTACATTTTTATTCATCATCTGATGTCCAAACAGTAAGAGAGGAGCGTACAGATAAATTTAGAATTGAATTAGGTTATGGAGAACGATGGCAAAGAATCTCCTCACATCCATCTCTAGGATGGATGTGATTTCCCAAAAAAATTTGACAGTTATTGAAAAGTTCCTTTTTTAAGTACACCAATATACCAAAAAAAAAAAGAAGAAAGAAACACATGTAGACTACCTACACACAGACAGATGTTTTCACATCTTTACTTCAAATAACTGTGATGATTTTCTACTTAAAGCTAATGGAAACACGTCATTTAACTTGAAGATTTTAATATTACTTCAAACAAAATAAAACAAAACATTTTTCAGATAGAAATGTGGGCTTAATGTAAAGTCACTTTTTAATTATTTTAATCTGACAAACAAGCCCCCTTGGAACGCATATTTGAATTTACAGAGATTCCTATATTTCCACTTATGAAAGTAAACAGAATAAAAAACAAACTATATTTCGACATGCCACACCTTTGAAAGTAAACCAAAATCTTAAGAAAGCTTATGGAATTCAGACTTAAAAGGGAATGTTTGAGAGTTAAAAGATGAAAGAGGGTAGTGAGGGTAGTGAGAGCAGAGCTCTGCAAAATTCTCTTGGGAATGAGAGGGGAGTTCAGGAGTCCATCCACAGCTCTCCTCTTCTCAGAGGGCAGAGAAAAGGATTGACAAAATATAAACCGAAAAACTTTAAAGCTTGTTTACTGGTGCTGTGACATGGAGAGAAAATGAGACTGAAATATACACAGAAAGAGGGACATGTTTTTAAAAAGATAATAAAAAAAGAAAGAGGGGAAGTTCTACTGTAATGGACATTGTAGCTATAAATAGCATGTGGCTGTGGCAGGGAGTGATGGAAAATGTGTGCAGGAGGCCAAAGAATATGTCATTAACCCAGGGAAGTGATATTTATCACTGTCACCACTGTGAAGCCATACTTTAGGGTCTTTTACTCTATTTTATGGTATTTTCATTTATACCGTGTATATGGATATACAGTGTAGATGGTGAAAGAAGATGTTCCAGTCCTGGACAGGAGTTATGGGTTACCTTTGCAGAGCAATATAGTAAATGTTTAAACTTTTGACGTGCAATTAAGGGAACTATTTTAATTAGTTTTCCTGTTTTAGCACTCCTTTCAGACGGCAGTATTACATCGCAGACATTCCACTGACAATCTTGAAATGATTGAATACCATAAAAGATGATAGAAATTATGTCTATCTGACCTAATACATAATTATTATATGAAATCCCAGGGGTAGCACATTGAACACTGCAGGCCTATTTCAGTGAATGTGAAGCTAAGCATAATGGTGTTAAATCATGCTCATCCGATTCCTTTCAGTCGCTAAATGACTTGAACATGATTTAACAGAAATCATTCAGTGGTTTCTAAAATTATTCATACCCTGTGCACATTACCAGAGTTTGTCACCTTACAACCTCGGATTTTAGAAGCAAAGTAGTACAGATATTCAAAGTGAAAAGAAAAAAAAATATTTATGTGTAAGTGGTTTTCAAAATGTTTTTCAAATTAAAATCCGAAAGGTATGGCATGAATAACCTTTCAGTCCTCATTGGTCTGACATCTATAAATGAAATTAATTAATTTTTTTTATTAAAGTTCATATGTGTGAAATTTAATCACATAGGTTATAGCACCACTACCTATCTACCAAAATATGGAGTTCCAGGTAAAGTCATAAGGAACGCATTCATGAAAGCAACAGCCAAGAGGCCCAAGGTAACTTTGGAGAAGCTGAAAAGATCCATAGCTCAGGTAATTGTTCACAAGACAACTATTAGCTACACACTTCTGTTCCAAGAAGAAAACCACAAGCAGTCTCAATAGTTGTTTGCCACAATACAGAAGACACAGGAAATATCTGGAAGGTTGTCTAGTGAGATGAGACTAAAATTTGTGTACCTGAAATCAATGGATATCACGCTAAAGGCAATATCACCATAGTGAAGCTTATTATTGGCAAGACATCATGCTGTTTTTCTTCAGCTTAAACAGGGAAACTGGTCAGTTTATAAGAGAAAGAAAGCAGTTAAGCAAAAGCAACTCTGGATTAATATATGTTCGATGTTGAAATACCCCAAAAGACTTTTGGCTATAATTACAGCAGAGTGTGGTTTTATGAAGGATTGACTCAGGGGGCTGAATGCACACCACACGTCTCACATTTTTAGATGTAAAACATTTTGAAATCTGTGGATGTTTTTATTTCAACTTCACAGTTACAGAGCACTACTCTGTGCTGGTCTAATAGATTCAATCTCAAATAAAATAAAACCAACTAGAAAACAAAAATGGCTAATTTTGAGTTGCTTGACACACTTAACATGAATACTTAATTAACATTTTTTTTAGATCAAATAGCCTCTGTATTGATTTCTGTGACTGATGAATCTGACATTTCTCCCCAAGTGGACTTCATGAACCTTTAACTAGACTTTCCCCCTTCATGTCGCTCGTGTTCTATTTTTTCCTTGATTAAAGTCTAATAATACTACCTCTCTTATCATTTCCTCCATCCTCCTCCTTGTTTTTGTGGTCTGTCTGATTGCAGGTGAGTGAATTACAGCTGGGATAATCAGCAAGTCTGTATCTGTCTGTGTGCGGGCGTACATGCGTGTGTGTGTCTGTGAGAGTGCTTCTGTTCCTGTGAACTGTGCAGTCAGACTGGGTGTAAATTATGGCGCAACTGAAAGCCCAGAGTGAGTTATGAGCTGAATAACCACCCGGATGAGAAAACAGGCCAGCTGATCCAAAGGTCTCTGTGTGTTTAGATGTGGTTAGGTGTGTGTATGCAATGTGCAGTATTTTTTTTGTGTGTAGAGAGTAAAAACATAAAAACATCAAAAATAAGCAGAAAGTCAAAATGAAAATGCAAAGCAAGACAGTCTCAGCTGGATTTGAACCCTTTTAAAATTCTGTATTATATTAAATACCTCATAAATAACTGTCACGTGTCTGTTAAATGAAAATGAGTTTTTTGAGTAATACGTTTTGTGTACAGAAATGTCCTTCACATGCAATCATAACAAAATATCAATGCGATTCACGTTCTTTTAGTACATTTTTTCGTTCACAAGCTGTTCGGAGAAGTCATTAAAGCCGAGGCTATTTTTTTTGTGACTTCAGAGCACTCTTGAGTCCTTGCAGAGAAAATGGCGTCGGGAAAAAAAAAGAAGAAAAAAAAAAAAAAAAAGAGTTATTTACACACCAATGAATAGAAATCCCACCCGCTCTTTCCACCCAAGGTTGTTCTGTACAATGAACGATGAGATTCAGATATGTTGCCATAGTGACTCATCTATTCTATGGCGCCTAGGCATTGGCAGTTTTGGAATCTGAGCACCAGATTGGTAAAGGAGGGGGATTATTGTGACAATATGAACAACTTGACTCCGTGACTAATGGCGCAGCAGTAGGAGGGCGGTGGGCTGTAGGGTGGCTGCCTGAGGCAGTTGGGCCAGGTATGGGTATGACGTCTCTCACTTAGGGGCTCGAAGACCTCCGCCCACCCAGCGCACCCCTATCCCCTCTCCCCCATGGCCTGTTTCTGTCTCTCTCCATCTTTCAACAAGCGGGGATCAGTACTCAGAGCCAATAGGCAGGAGGCAAAAGTGATGGGAACGCTCCATAAATATCACTGAAATTCCCAGTGGGAGTGCTCCCCGACATGTTTGGCGGTGAATGGGACATGATGCATGAAGGCCTGCGGAGAGTTGCCACCCCCGGTCATTAATCTGATGCTCCCCTTGGTAGAGTGGTGGAGTGACCTTTCTGTGCTGCACAGGGGCCAATTCTCTCTCTCTACCTGAAAATATATCCCCAGATATCTGGGCAGAGCACAGGGTATGCAGGACACTCACCTGTGCCGTTGTACTTAATATAAACAGACCAAATAATAGGTGTACTGTGCAGAAAACTGCCCCTTCAATTCTCTGTGTGCCATTGCTCGACATGTATTCATTTGTAATTCATTTATGTGGTGTGATGCTCTTTTCTATTTCAGTCTACCTAAATGAACCTGAAATTCACCAGAAAAATAATTAGATATTAAGAGGAATGCCAGAAATAACTAAAGACTTAATCGAACAAGGTGAGCAATTTATCATCATCTCAAAAATGATAGGTTTCTCCACAAGTTGCCACTAATTATCTTTAATCACATTAAACATTCAGTTACTATGCATTATTTACAGCTTAATCTTTGGTTTCTATTTTTAAGGTCGGCTTGGTGGGTTATTAGGTATTTTGACAAGCGATAATAAAATCGCAATGAACATAATAAATAAAGTCAGGATTATTAAAGCAATAATTAATGGTTAAGTGATCAGTAATAAATAAGTCATTGGCAATTATTATAAGTCTGCAGCTCGCTCAGAGTTATGAAGAACTGATTTATGAAGCCTGATCATTATTCATCTTATAGGTTGTTTTGTATTTTCCAGGCACAGAGAGTTATTTTATACCACAATCAACTAATTATGATACCTTGATTTGTTATACAAACACTGTATGTATCTAACATAACTTAATTTTAATATTCACAGTTTGACACCTTGAAATTGGCTTCTTTTTCTTTAATAAGCTCCAGCTTTTTCTCATATGCCACCTTCAGTATGTCATCACAATAATGCTCCTCCATTACATGTTTGTTTACAAACAGTTCCATCAGGAATGTTGAATACCTCCTCCAAAGAAGTATTCTACATACGTCTCATTAAGCCCACATTGTTATTTTTATTGACTTGATGCAATATCCTAATCTTAACTTTTGTATAATTAATCTATTTAACATGTTTTACTAAGTAAGCTGAATTAAAGAAATGAATAAGCTTTTTAATAATGTTCTAATTTATTGAACACACACCGAGGCAGATTATGGAAAAAAGGTACAATGGCAAAAGTAGTATAATGCTTCATCCAATGTTCTGCTGAGAAACCTTGGTTCCTCCCATCCGTATGAATGATATGTCATGTAGCCGCATGACAAAGCATTGCCGCATACATTGGACATTCATTTATTGACTCATTATTCCTTATGGCTCTGGCAGGATATCAACAATTAGAACCTTTGGGGTTTGGTAAACTCAATACCTCAAAGGGTTAGGATTTATGGCAACTCAGATGGGTATTTATAAGGTTGTTAATTGGTGTAGTTTAAACAGTCATAAGTAATGCTATTTGTTTTTTATTTGTTCAGACATTTGCATGCACCAAATTACACACTATAATGGTAGCCATGGTGGGTTTTTCTTTTTTCTTTTTTAAACTTAATATTAATAATGTCAGAATTGCAGTGTTTGTGCAAATGTTATACTTGGTATTGAAAATCATACCAAATGTAATAATGAATAGATCAAACTGGACATTTGATTGCTATTGCACCATTAAAAATAAGTTAAATGAGAAAACATTTACAATTGTGAGTTGATTTGCAAAAAGCAGCTCTGACCCTTTAGAAGCATTCCCGAATTTTTAGTCTTAAAGTGGTAAAGAAAACTATGAATGTCTGCCCGCTGCCTCGTCTAGACAGATAACTGTGATGGCTTACTTTTTAGACACTTCAGGTTGTGGCAGAGAATGAAGGGCAATGTGAGGGTAATACTAATCAATTCAACATGTAAGGCTGTTTATCATATAATTTAATAAATGTGTTGTAGGCTGGCATGCTGTAGTGAAAGCATTACAAAAAATAAAATAAAACATACAAATGAATGAAAGCCGGTGACCAGGGTATCGCCTACATTCAGTGTTGCACCAAGAATCAAACAGCTGCAATATTTATGAAATGCTAAAAACTAAGGGCAATGCAGTCAGTAAATCAATGTCTGAAATTGATCAGTTGAAGGGCAAATGATACAGTCTGAAAACTAAACATGGCATGATCCGACTATACCTTGTTTAGCTTGTTGGGGAGTGTTTCCTCCAGAACAGAATTAATCCTGCCAACCTAAAGCCTCTTGACATTAGAGTGGACTGTCACCTGCCACTGCTGGACGCTAAGCCTCAGGCTGACTCACACACTTGACGGTGCAAGTGTGAACACACATGAGCACGCATAGCAATGATTGAGACTAAACAAATCTGTCGGATAAGAAACAACTGAGTCTAGGGGAAATGTGACTGATGTGGGAATTTAGAGTGCACGCCTGCAGCATTCAGGGATACCTGCGTTCCGCTGCACTCTGTGTAATGATTAGCTTGTTCGTTGCCACAAGATCAATTTCATCAATCTCTTATAATGAGCACATACACAATCCTCAATTAGAAATGGTTGCCATGGCCATGGTTCCTGACCCGGCTCCAAGTAGGAAACCTGTGATCGTGTAACATGTATTAATTCTCAGCTTTGGCAACAGATGTGCTAATTTCCTGGGCTCTTTCAGTTCATAATAACGTGCCAGCTCCCTCCTCAAAATATGTGCTAATTTGCAAGTACTCTTTGTGGATGTGCTAAACTACCAGCTGACATTTTGTGTGCTAATTTGTCAAGCAGGGACCCCTTTTTTGTACTAATTGAGCCAAACTGTGAGTACACACTTCCACAGGCCTTGAATTGCTGAATTCCTAAATGACTTCTGTGTGCTGGTGGTTTCCAAGCCCTCCACAGCTCTCGAATTGCAAATGTAACTGAAAAGAAACCCTATCTGCTGTGAAAATAAGATGCATATGTGCTAAGAGCACATGCTTGGCGAAGGGAACAGGCGCACGCACAGATTTCACAGAAATACGAGGCTGCTCTCGAGATTAGATGAGCTCTTTAAAGTCAAAATGTTATGACGTCCCCGAGGCATCATCAGAACACAAGTAGAAATTTAGGGTCACTGCAGGAGTTCAACAATAGGATGCAATATTGTTGAGTTGTTAATTTCCATAAAAATGCATAGAAATGTTATATGGGAGTTGTTTTGTAGATGCACTCAGCCTATATGTCTGCCCACATTTTACTAAGAGGACACTGTGCTTTAATAATTGCTTAGACTAATATTGTTAGAGCAAAAACAGTTTTCTACATTAATAAGGAGGTATTGCCAATATCGCAGGGCCCCTGATAGTAGACTAAGCACGTAATTATTTGTTTTAAATTATTAAAATAATACAAAAATAAATGGTTTCTGCAAAAACCTAAACAAAAAAAAAATCATAAACTGCTCAACTTAAATTAAAAGAAAACTGGCCCTCACAATGTAAAGTGTGCCTTTCAAACACATACAAACATCTATGACAAGGACAACCGAGCATTGGTGATGATTTGTTTTCAAAAGCAGAGTTGGTTTAAAAACATAATAAATATGCAGCTCAAAACTCTTAACATTTAAAGCTGTAGTATTTAAGTTTTATAAAAAAATATGTTTTTTTACATGTTTGTTAAAACTGTCACTATTTCGCGACAGTATGTTATGAGACAAATGATCACTTCCACCCCCTCACTGAGCTATTATTGAAGTCTGAAGAAATGCACGCTCCCGGTCAAAAACAACCAATCAGAGCCAGCAGGAAAGTCTTAACGCTGTCAGTCACCCTCACACACACACACACACTTCTAAATGTGTAAATGAAAGAAAAACAACTTACCATTACAGGAAAACCATTTATCCGCTGTAATCAGTGGCTAACTAGCCTGAGCATTCGCAACAGCAGGGAAGGGGGGAGGGGCGGGAAATCAGATGGTCACATGACATTGTGATTGACAACCTAAGACCCACATCTGGGCTCTGATTGGTTGATGCTAGTTAGATTAGATTTTTTTCTCAAATTATGTCTCATACCAAACTGTCTACACATAGTGACAGTTTCAACAAATATATATATATATATATATTATGTAAGTCACATACTGCAACCTTAAAGGGATCTATGATTAGTTGTAACAATATCCTTTATTTGAGAAATATGTATTTTAGATGTAAAAACAATAAATGTTTGGTTTATTTTTTTAATTTAAGTAAACTATTGTCACACGGAAGTCACCGTGTTGTTCAAAATGCAATGCATTCTGGTTAAATTATACAATACTGGGTTTGATTGGCAATTAAGTCTTTTCCATTTGAAACCGAGCACATTGAAATTGATGGGAATGTAGAAATCACAAGAGGTAATGAAAATGAGGCGGGCCCAACGGCGGAAGAAGAAACAGTTGGCAAAAGAAGCTGGTGTTTGTGCTGCTGTTGCCACCTTCAGCTTTATGAATGAAACAGTGAACGACACGTACCTCTGGTCGGACTGTGAGATCCGGTAAGTAGCTCTGTGTCAAGTCTGGTCTTTGGTCTGTAACTCCTGCTTAGTGTCTGGTCTTCACATTCAGAACACCGTCTCCCCACTTTTATTCCCTTTTGTTGCTTAGCTCTCACTCTTTGAGTGGCTCCGCTGAACGGAGTCTGCCCACGACGGAACGTTTCGATTAGCATGGCAGTCTCGTAGCCTACTACTTGTGAGAATATTGGATCATACCATTATATGAAAGGAGAGAGGGGGGATGACACAACTGTCAGGTGAGTCCATCTCCTCAGTAAATAGACAGTGGTGAGGGGAATGTGTCGCAAAACCCATAAATATAACTGCAACCTGTAAAAGAGAAGCAGCATCTGGCTGAAGATCTAAGTTATGATGTAATTAAAAAATATTATTATTATTATCATCATGGGTGTGTTTGGTAGATTTGCTTGCGGATTCATTATTATTTTCATATGCTGAAAAACAGATTCCAAATAAATTAACCATTTGCTTTTGTTAAAAATTACAAGTGATTAAAATATTATACAAAAGTGAGAATGTCTGCTAACAGAACAAATACATACGATTAAAGAACTGTAAGGCTTCTTATTAGATAACATTGGATGCAAAAGGTTTTATCATAGAAAACATTCCTAGTTGCCAAGCTATGTTAATATATGGGGCTGCAGATGATAATAATTTAAGAGCCATTTGGGAGCTGAAAGAGCCGGCTCTTCTTTGGAAGCCGAGACACAAGAGCCAGCTCTCTGAAAAGAGTTGAAATTTCCAGCTATTCTACTGTGCAACTATTGCACAGTTGAAAAAATGACGACCTGCATGTGTGAAAAATATAGCTAAACATATAAAATTTTTTAAAGTAATTGTGAGTTTTGACATATCACAAACAGCCATTTTTAAGTTAATAAGAAAATTACAACACATTTAAGCCAATGTGTTCAACTAATTGTGGATCCGTTTAAAAGGATACAAAGACATTTTGGAAATATTTTGTTCAATCTTTACAAATAAATATTTCTTAAATATGTTCATTGTTGCAACTAGCTGCATAAAAAGTCCAATCGGGCCGCTGCAGTCACTGTTGCCAACTCCACAACAAGGAAAGTCCCTATTGGCTGTCCTAAAAGACGCTAGAAGTCACTAGATAATATCATAGCGTAATTTGCACCTTTGGTTATGTGAATCCAGACAATAGAAGAAAGAAATATGAAGTGATTAAAAATACTCTGAAAATGTTTAACCCTACAATTGACCTTTACGAAAGTATTTATGTGCAGTAAAGACTTTGCCTGAACCTACATAGATTTTAACCAAAGGACAGGGGCACACACTGTGGAGGAGGTGAATCCGTGACTGTGTGAATCAAAAGCAGGGATTTATTTACGCGCAACAAAAACAAAAATAATAATAATACGTGCAACATCAAAATTTAGATTTATATTATATTTGCAATATGAAAACAGAATATAGTGGTTCTCCTGTCTGATCTCAGTGAGGGCTGTGTTTGCTGCACGACAAGGCTGCTTTCAGACTGACCACCATAAGTGATTGGGAGGTGGAAGGGAATCGCAGCAGCACTTACTCGCTGTAACTCTAGTGCAATTGGTGCTTTCACGTGTTTCTGTCAAAAAGTCTGCAATAACACAATAATGGAAGGTCGGACGTTGTGACTTTTTCAAAACCCACTCAAAACGACCAATCATGTCTTACACAAACTCCTCCCCCCAGCCAATCACAGCTCTCACAAGCTCCTCCCATAACAAAAACAACAGGGCAGTATGCGAATGACATTTCTAGTGTTCATGTATGCAATGTTACGAAGTGATAAAACAAATGTGTGGCAGAAAACATTGTATATCTCATTTATTATTATTATTTCGAGATACACCAATCATTCAAATGATTTTAAATCCCTGGTTATATTGTTGCTCTGTGAATTAACTTGACTGACTCTGCATCAATAAATGGTAAAAAAAAACAAAAAAAACATCTAACTTCTGTAAAGGAAATTTATTGCAAATACTCAACACCTATAATAGGTTTCACAGTGTAATAAATGCAGAGGTAATATCACCAAAAAGAGTATTTGTTCGGTCAATATTGTTTGGTAAACTTGCATCGTTATTCAATAAATGTCTTTCTTACGAACTAAAACCCATTTCATACAAAAAAATATTTTTTTCCCCGAGAAACACACAGAGCAAACAAACAAACAAAAAAAATCCCAGACAGTGGCTCTAATCTAACAGAAAAGAGAAACAACAACACGGTTCCGGTTGGTGGCATAATGCAGCAGTGCCTCAGGAAACTCAGTCAAGCCTCAATAAATATTTCCTCTCTGTTGTTTTTCCATAGGGCACTTCAGAAATCTTGTCTCCATATCTGACATATGGAAGGGGTTTCATTTCTGCATGTCTTTTTCAATTGCCCAAACATTTTATGATAGAATATTAAATCCAGAAGGCATCTCTATGGAAACGGGATTTTTTTATATGCAACAACCTCAGTCATCTAACACCGTAATAAATAACACTGCAAATGTGTGTTCAGGAATAATGTATAAATGTGGCATTAAAGTTTGATGAACTTTTTATTACAAATGTGGGATGAAATGTTTTGTTTTGGAAAAATGAAGAGGGCTCAATAAACATGCATTTGTTTGGAAAAAATAGGTTTAAGAACCTTGAAGCTTTCGC
The DNA here is from genome assembly GCA_903066815.1 of Brachyrhaphis roseni. Taxonomy (NCBI): domain Eukaryota; kingdom Metazoa; phylum Chordata; class Actinopteri; order Cyprinodontiformes; family Poeciliidae; genus Brachyrhaphis; species Brachyrhaphis roseni. Next base: position 111,170 of record CAEFZY010040458.1, read on the forward strand.
ACTTTTGCATCTCTTCACGATAAAGATACATATTCCCTAAGCTGCAGTCTTATGATATGGTTCAAGTAAATATAAACCTCAGAACTACAGTCAAAGGGTTTTGCTGTGAGAATAAAATATGTGCATTGGCTCTAATGTACAGCCCATTGGGAGTGAGAAGGAACTCTTATTTAATAGAATGCTTCCGATGGCTTCATGCCTCACTCGTTCCTGTCGTTTCTCTGTCTGTGCCTCATCTTTTTCAATCCTTCATCAAAACACACACGCACACGCACACACCAACTAGCGTTCTCAGGCAAGAGCACATCACAGGGTGGCCTCTGCAGGTGACAGATGGCAACCTCACAGCGCTGCTCACTGTAAACTGAGTTTTAATCAAGCCTAAGCACATGTGAGAGATGCTAATTATCCACTGCAGGCTAGAAGAGTCCAACCTGGAGAATACTGTGACTATGCATGTGCATCGCTGGTTCATTATCACTTTCCCCTGTTGCGATAAAATCACCATTATTGGCATTGCAGATGAGAAGTGCGAGGCAGGATGGACTGTCTGGTGCATCCCAGGATGCAAAGACCCTGGAGCACCATCGCTCAGCAAAATAAATATGGATAAGGACTCTGCTAACAGTGATCCTGCAGTCTTAAAACAAACTCTCTCAAAGTTAAGCATGGGGAGCTCAAGCTGTCTCTATGCCATGAAAAAGTAGAATCTTCAGGCACATTTTTCCAGCAGGATGACAGCATAGATTTGCAATAAGAAGTTTCTAATAAATATGATGTTTAACAGACCTTGACATGAAGCTGAAAAGTTCAAATTATGTTGTTGCAATTAGGCCAAAGCAAATTATACAGGACTCTATTGTACTCTTTGCTCTCTTTGTCGCTCCTGTTCTCATTCTCTGTTCTCCTGCACATTAAAATGGCCCTGTATTACACTCTCTATTGTAATTTGGATCACAATGTCTGTAAAATTAGACTTTCTTCCATGTAGAGGGGTAGATGTTATCTCCCTTTAGAGCCAAAGGTCAAGAATTAATTCAGAAGGCAGCTCTTTAATTCTCACAGCAGGATTTTTACAGGGTAGAAGGAGAGAGAAGGGAAGAATGAGAAGGTTTTGTTAATCGGTTTAGTATAATCTTTCATCTTCATATGTATATAGATCCATCCAATCATCAGTTTTCATCTAGGTAATGAATATAGGGTGGACATTTTTTTTTATCCTGTAGATGTAGCATTTAAAACACAATGTGCTCCATAAATATTAGATATTAGTATACATATGTGCGCAAAATTAAAACTGTGACTGAGAGATTTAATTTAAACGGCACTTGTATTATTCATTAAAGGTGCTGTGGTGGTGTAGGGGTTAGCGCGACCCACATTTGGGGGCCTTGAGTCCTCGACGTGGCCGTCGCGGGTTCGACTCCTGGACCCGACGATATTTGCCGCATGTCTTCCCCCCCTCTCCTTACCCCCTTCCTGTCAGAGAATAAGGGACACTAGAGCCTGGAAAAAGCCCCCTAGAGGGGAAAAAAAAAGGTACAACGCCCTTCAAAATAAATTACATTCTTTTAATCATTTCACATTTTGAATGGGAAACTTTGCGTATTTAATGTATTAATGTGTTTGCTATGATTTTTGGAGATAGACCAGCACATAGACAACTCATTGATATATGAAAGGAATATTCTACATGGGTTTCAAAAAATGTTAACAAAAGCGGAAAAATGTTCCATTTATATTCAGCCCCATCACTCATTACTTTGTAGAACCAGTTGTTGGAGTTCATTCATTTTTGTCTCTGTGCTCCACCAGGTCAGTTAACCAATTTCAGGACCCGACCAGAAGAGAAATAATGAGATGTGGTTATATATTAAAGCAGGCTTTAATGCCCAAAAATGATCAAATGTTACAAGCCATACATGTCATACAAATGGAACAGATACAGTTACATTCACCGTCCAGCGCTGGGCCACACTTAGCTCACCTTATGGATGAAACCACGTGAGGCAAAGACTGTAGTGCCAGTTTAGCTTTTTATTCTTTTCTGCAATCTGTACCCTCCAAAGCTTGTCTAATCAGTTTCAGTCTGTTTATGTATGACTGGCGGCAGACACACTTAAAAATGGTCATGTAAGCTGCACTGTGTGCGTGTAAGAAGTTAAGAGGCTAAAAGAGATAGAGGAAAAGATAGAACCTATAACACATCTTTTACTGCAGTAATAGTGGTAAATTTTGTTAAAATGGTTCCTTGCAAAATAACTGATGCTCAGTAAAATTTTATGGAGACCAGCCTTCCCATCTGGGTTGAAAAAAGCACACCCATAGTATGATGCTGCACCATTATGTTTATAGCAGGGATTATGTGTTCAGGGTGATGCAAAAGGATTTGCTTTGTGACTCAAAATAGGGAGACTTCTGAGGGTAAATGAGACTGAATGAAAATGTAAAAATATTTCTACATAATAATGCTCTCTATGTGTTAGTCTATCATACAAAATCCCAGTGCAATATATTGAAGTTTGTGATTGTACAAAATATTCAAATGTATTAAGAGGTCTGAGGTCTTCATCAAGGAACTGTGTTTCTGCACTGGAGAAGTAGTTTTAAGACAAATATCATCTTCGTACACAAAGATTTGCATATTCAAATGTGTTTTAGATGTATCATCAATGTATTCCTTATGCAAAACTTTCAGTTTATAGTCGGGATTGTATTCTTTTCTTTAGGATTTGAAGGGACCACAATAAATAAATAAATAAATCAAAGTCTACACTGTGCATGTCAAATGAGGATTTATGCCGTTGTCTTTGAGCACACCAAGACCAGAGGACAGACAGGAGCACGGCTTGATTGAAAAAAGAGGGAGAATAAAGTAGGGGACGGACAAGGAGACAAGCTGAAAGCCAAAGGGAGCGAAAGGACAGTGAAGGACAAATGGATAGAAATGGGCATAAAAAATAGTAAAGGAGACTGAAAGTGCACCATGTCGTCATACTGTCTCGTCTCAACCTGTCAGACGGTTTTAGAAAACAACAAGCTTACACTTATTATTTTGAAACTAGAAAAGGAGAAGCAGAAATATGGCAGCTAAAAGGAGGAAAATTATGAACTGTAGAGGCAAGGAAAGAAAAGGAAAGGGAAACGTGGAAAGATGGGTGGGTGGGGCCCCAAAAAAATGGATTAGCGAAGGAAACGAAGAGGGAAGAATTGAGAATAAAAGAGGTCACTAGAGGCAGATAAAAGACACTCAATTAAAGCCCTGAATGGATGGCCCATTAGACCTGAACAGACACCTGCCCCCCCCTCCCTCCCCGTTTGCTCTGCCGCAGGGCAGGAAAATGTCAGCTTCTGGTCTGGGTTCATCAGCCTCCCATGTTGTTCAGAAGCTAGCTCATGATCAGAGCTGCAGGTACACTTTTGCTGCAAAGGTGTGTCAATTTTTCCTCACTTGTTCTACAAACACACAAGCAATTGAACAGCAGCAGAGAGAGTGAGAATAAAGAAAGAGGCCTGCAGAGTGACTCTTGCAAAGAAAATAGCCAGAGGCAGACGAATGAAAAGAACAGACCAAATAATGAAGCCCCTCAAAAAAAAAAAAAATGTGTGCTCGCTTTGTTCTCTGTAAACAAGGATCATTGAGGGTAAGGGAAAAAGAGACAATGAAGATGAAATTGGAAGAAAATCAAAAAAGGTTTGCTTTAATCTTTCTCCTGACCTTCTGCCTGCAATATCTCACTGTTTTTGACATTTAGTCACACCTTGACAAGCAGAAAATTTGAAGTCTTCTGTCATGTTGAAAAAGAGGCCAAATCTCTGTACATGTATCTGATAGGTGGCTATGTAAAGAAAACCGCACTGGTGGGTTGTATTAAGTCTGATCAAAATCCTTTGTGCAATATGAAAAAAATCTGACCAAGTTTATTTTTACTCTGCAGTAATGCTGTTTATGGAAAAAAGAAAATGGCAACAAAAATTCACTTATTTTTACTTTATGACAGACAAGCCCCACAAGCAATGACAGCAAAAATACAATTGAGAATAAGCATAGCAACATGTGAAGAGGAAATACACGTTTGTCATAAGTGGAACATTTCCCATGTAAAGTATATGTTTCACATGTTACTACACAGTAACATGTGAAACGTGGGGAAATATTTCACATGTGAACGGTTTTTACCACGTGTTTCATACTTTACTACATGGTATACTTATCACATGGAAAAACTGCAACACAAAATCATTTAAACATGACAAACATGGGAAGGTTTTGTCTTGTGGCCGAAATGTTACCATACATTTCTGCATGTAAGATAGGAAATATTTATGGAAATATTTCATACGTAAGTGGTATCCCTATTGGTGCTTAATATGTTGGCACATAGTACCATTTACAGATGTTAAATACATGTTTAACATGTGTTAAACATGGCAACCAAAATTCAAACAATTTTACAAAACTTCTGTAAAATGTAAAATACAACTTGTAACTGCAACATTTCTTCATGATAACATTTCTTTATGATAGGAGATGGGTAAATGTGTGGAAATGTGTGGAAGGTTTTCTCAGGTGATCTATGACCGTTACTACACAATACATTTCTGCATGCAAAATCTATTTATAAAAACATTTAACACGCAGCAGTCTTGTCATTTTAGAAAAATACCAAATTCAAATAAAAATATGGAGCCAAATAAATAACATCAAAGCTTTCTCAAACTGTTAAGCTTTCCACATAGATATAGTTGGAATGGTCTATAAAGGTTGCATTAACTGTCTAAAAAAACAATTTTTTTTCTTTTCATATTTCTATTCTCACATCTCAATCCACTAATTACTTTGAGACAAAAGCACTGGAGAGCAAAACATAACTTCTCAAAGAGAAACAAATGAAAATACAAAAAAAACTTTGAACAGGGGAGACATTCTGCATAGCCCTGGCGTGTTGTAGACAAAGGAGCGCCACGCTGATTCAAAGAACATGATTTTAAGTAAATCCAGCCTGAATATGTGCACCCACAGAGCACGCTTCTCTCTGTGTCCTTGGTTCAGACAGAGAAATGTTCTCACCTCCAACAGGCTTTTTCTATCAATCGAAGCCTGAATTCTGTCCTCTATCCTTTACACTGTTGCGCCACTCCTCTTCAAAGACCTTTATTCAGCTGGAAAGTGAAAATCCAACCTGATCAGGGTCTAACATCATAGCAAAGAGAGCCAGAGGGCTTTCTGTAATCGATTGACTTCAGAATCCCGCACAGTTTGGACGTCAGAGATTTCATTTGTGGTGCATGTGGCTACAGGTTTGTTTACTCTGGCTGTGTGCTTGGAATAAACATGTTGATGTCTTGGTTTACAGGAAGCATTTATTTGTACACAGGTGTGGTGTGTGGGTGTGTGTGTGTATATATATGTATATATCTATACAATTAGATATATACATATAAACTTGTAAAGATGTGTATATATAATCACAAAGGGGGGGATAAATAATTGATGCATATTCATAACACCATGAGGTAAATGGTTATGTAGTCAAATGCATTAGCCTAACAGAGTTCAATCGAGCAAATACAGAGTAAGCATGCACTCTTGCACCTATTGCTATTGTAGAGTTTCAGAACTGAAAGATGGTAAGCTACGATTGTTTCTTCTCAAGAAACTAATCACAGTTACCTAAAGTAGCTGGAGTTACTGCAAAGGTTTTGGGGTTTTTTTGGCTTTTTTTTTTTTTTTTTTAGATTTATCACTTTCCATCCACAAACTTCAAGATATTTCTAGATTGTTGTTTGAGACAGATCAACAAAAAGTAAAGCAAACAAAATTGAAATAGAACAATTTTTTTTTTCATCTTTCACACACACAAAAACCCCATCTAAAAATGTGATAAGCCTTTGTGTTCTTTGCCTGGACTCAATAGTTTGCAGAACCACCTTTCACAGCAATTACAGATCTTTTGTGGTATATTTCAACCAGTTTTGCACATCTAGAGAGTCAGCTTTTTTCCCATTCCTTGCAAAACAGCTCATTCTCCATCAGATCAAATGGAGCGTGGCAGTGTTTTGCAATTTTGAAGTCTGACTACAGATTCTTAATTGAATTTCCTTCTGGACTTTGACTGGTCCATCCTAACACATAAATATGCTTTGATCACTGTTGATTTTTCTTTATGTTTTGGACTCTCTTGTTGGGAGGTGACATTTTTAAACTTTTTGTAACCTCTGACAGTTTTCTATCAGCAGTTGCTTTCACCTACTATTATTGTATTTTTATTACTCAAAAATAGGCCAAAGCTTAAAACAATAGAAGCACTGTTCAAGAAAGCAATTATATGACTAAAGTCTTCTACAATTTCACAACTGTAATATTTAGGAGCAACAGAATACATTGGGTTTTGGAGAGTTTAACTTCAGATATGCTTTTTTTTTATATGAGATTTTGCATAGATTTGTCCAGGTACTTAATGTGAGTTTTTAAAAAAAAAAAAAAAAAAACAGAGCTGAACGTGGTAGCTGTTAACTACCAAATAGACGAACAACACTTGCACAAAATGTGATGTCTCTAAAAGGCTGTAAATCTTAGAACAATTTAACATGAGGTTAGTAATGTTCAGGCTACACTTTCAAGGCACATGTTAAACATTATCTAAGGTAACTCTGACGCTTCCAACACTAATTAATGCTCTCCTTGCCATTTTAGGTAGGCTGCCACATTTTGGTGAGTCTAATGTTGTGCCATACCTTTTCCAGTTTTGAATGATGCGTGTAACTGTGCTCCTTGAGATGTTCAAAGAGAGGAGTACTGCTTTAGCTAACACTGCTTTAAGCTTCTTACAAAAATTGTTTGTTCTTTGTTTTTTGTGTTCCAGTATTTTTTCACTAATGTAATAAAAAAAAAAGAAAACACGAGGCATTCGCAAAACAGTTATATTTATGCTGAGGCTCAGTTTATTAATTCAGTGACCTCTGAAAGCAGTTAATTGCATTCTTTATCTGCGGTATCAGAGAAAAGGGAGCTGAATGCAAATTGACATTACACCGTTTGATTTTTATTAGAACATTTAAAAGAACATTAAGAACAGCTGAAAGTGAAAGAAATCAGATAACTGTAGATTTTATCTTGATTAGAAACTGCAGGAAAATAAGATTACTTCATAAATTGTCAATCATTCACGGAGAAATTTATTTCGGGCGCAATTACACACACTTGCAGTACACATCCACGTTTGCTTTTCTCATGTTTGTTTACCTTTTTTCTTTCCCACAGATGGGAACCCGTGATACATGAAAGAGGGTGGCATCTGGGACTTTGCATTGCTTATTTGTTTTTCGCTGCCTGATTCTTTCCCTACTTTTTTTCATTATTCCCCTTAGCAGCATTTCGATTTGTATTGATTTCCACCATTTTACAGTTGGTCGAGACACACAGCTAATAAAGGCTAATAAAAACACATCCCCAGCTTAATTTTTCAGAGCAATCACAAGGACATTAGTGTTACCAACGTGTTTCTCTTCTGTTAAAGTCTTCTCATCTGTATCTGTAGTCGCAGGCAAATTTGCAGCTCTCTTAATACGATTCCGCTGACATTTATTCAGAGATGCAGTGCATGACTCCTGGCCTCCCACCACATTTCCACAGCAAACTCCTCTCTCCTTTTCTGTCTCTCCTTGCGAAAAGCCATAAGAAAACGGCAATAACGGACCAGAACTGAGAGTGGGCTGAGAGTGGACTGCTCTGAGGCAAACTAATCTATCTTTACTCTGTATCTGCTGGCCTCAACACTCACTATTTTTCTTTTCACTCACACTCTACAGCCCCTCTCCCCCTTCCCAACAAAAACTCTTTGTTTTTTGTTTTTGTTGTTTTTTTCACACCCCTCCATGACATCAATGTTTGCCACCGTCTCCCTTTGAGGAACAGTGAGAAGGACAGTTCTGCATGCATTAAAAAATGCTCACACACGACAACAAAAAAAAAAGTCTTCCATGCCAGTGCTCTCAGGTCTGACCTTCAGTTAGCTTTAAGCGGGACAAATACGCAGTAAGGCACTCTTCTCAAGGGACAGTTCAGAGAACAATTGCACATGTAACCCTTAACCTTAGCACTGGAATTCATGAGCGATGATGACAGTGAGTGAAAGGCTGTGAAAAGTGAAGCCAACAACATGGGAGAAGCACAGGTCTCGTGTGTATTCTATTTGAGATGCAAAAAAAATGGCTGTTATTCTGCAGACAAGGTCAATCAGCTAAAGCCACCTCCTATGTAAATAATCTTTTAAAATGACACTGGTAAATCTGCGAAAATGGCTTAATTCTTAGCACAGCAAGAAAACTAATTTCATACCTCACGGATATTTGCCATTTCAAAACGGTAACAATCTGCACCCTAGAATTAATCAGCGTCGAGGTTTTTCGTAGCCGAGGCATGACAGCGAGACCTTCAAAGAGTCGGGACTGTAAACATGTTTTAGAAATCCATCTAGATAGTTCTCTGCTTCGAGTCCACGTGTGGTGCTGCATGCTAATGTGAGACAGATCTCCTCTTTGTTCTTGAAACCCACAGTGGGTATTTTTAAACCATGGAAATCATTTGCCAGCAGAGATAGTTTCACATTTCTATAAGCCACAGCGAGGCCAAGTGACACATGAATATTTTAAGCAGCTTTGTGCGTATTTAAATGGGTTCGCTGTGAACATGCTGGCAGCGGGCCAGGGCGCTGGGTGTTATCCATAATTCTTACAATCCCGAACTGAACTCCAGCCTGCCGATACTCCAGACTGGCAGAGACCGAAAGCAAATAAAGTCAATTAGTGATCAGCTCCTCTTGAATTTGTTCCCACCACTCTTTCTCACCCTCAGCATTTAACTTCGCCACAACTCAGTTAACAGGATGGAGCCTCTTTATAATTATAAATGCAATAAGAGATTCCGTTGTGAGGGAGGTCAGAAAAAAAACAACAACTTCTCTTTTCACCAGAGGGGATTTTTGTCTTTTGGCAGATGACTGAAAGAAAATAATTGATTTTTTTTCCTTTCTTCAAAATGAAAAATAATGATTGCATTTCTGTCTGAAATATATCCAGCATATGTCTATACTGAGAAAATGTAAACACAACGGGTGGAGAAAGAAAGAGCATTTATGAGGCAACAATGATTTCACCAGCAGCTGACAGCCCAGAGACAAATTGGTTTTGCCAATGCTGTTTGCAGATGGCTGCGATAATACTATCACTCAGCATCACAGTCATTGGCAAGCTGAGGGCCATATATATAAAGAAACTGCTACATTTTTGGATATGTTTCCTCCATATTACAATTAAAAGAAATGAGAATCAGGATAACTCAGCAGTATCTGCTAACACCAAATATGTTGAGCTGCTACATGTGTGAATAGAAGAGAATAGAATTTTGTGACCCTCAATTTTAAAATTTCTTGGCAGTGAATACTCAATCAATCCATCGATTTTATTTATATAAACTACACTTCATACTGAAAGCAGCTCAACGTGCTGCACAGAATTATAATAAAGTAAACTAGAAACATGTAGAGACACATTAAGTTGTGCTATAATTTACAAAGTTAAAACTATGCAGGTATCTTATACAGTTGCACAAAAACTGTGCAACTGTATAAGATTCAACAGACTTTCCATATACAAATTGGCTATGCAGAAATAACTGGTCTTTTTTTTTCTTCAAAATAATTTAAAGAATATGGCTGTTGCAAACTTTACTTCAAACTGAATTACCATTTTTTATAATTAATTTTATATGTGAAGTTTGATAATTGCTGCACATAAAACACTTAAGTAATTCTGCCAGGAAGAGTGTTAAAAGAGCAATAAAGCTGCAGCTTAGCTTGCAGATTAATCCAGTGCACATTTTTGTTCAGCTGCCTGTGTGAGTAAAAAGCAGCATTTCTGATTGTGGTGACTGCTCAGGTTGAAAGTGATATTTTCTTCTGGATCCAGAAGACCCTTAGCAGCTCTGCAAAGTGTTACTTGGTGGGTGTGAGTCTGTCAAAGAGAAAATCTACTCTTACTGGGTGTTTGGTTAAATCTTCTGTAAACCTTTTACACCCTGAGCATCTTCCACGTTTTAAATGACAAACATTAAACACAAAAATCTAATTCAGTGTGGGAATAAACTCTGCTACCTCGCCTGCAGCTGGTGGCCCAAGAAAACATTTATCTTTTTTTTTTTTTTCATTTCTTTTTCATTTTCCTCTGACACTTGTCACTCTACCCTGGTGAGCCCAATGCTGTGAATACAAAAGCCTGACTGGGCTGTGGTGCTATAGTGTGTAAAGGTTTCAGTCTGACAAGAGAACAGCAGTTCCACAATGCGAGCTGCCTGTCTGGACAGAATGTAGCAAGGGGGCAAGGAAGGAAACAAGCAGACTCGGGGGAGCTGACCTCCTCGTTCAGCCGGCCTCCTGCAGGAGCAGCTGGGATTATCCTGCTGAGTAAGCACATCTTGCAGTACAAGAAAAGGCTCTGGAAATGACTCCTGCTTCACCTGAGGGTTTTCTTTGTTGTATTTCCTCTCATTCTGACATGTACTTTTTAGGTTTTTAAATAGAATTCTTCATACACACATATGCAAATAACGCCATTCTCCTCCTAGCATTAGATAATGAACCAGTAAGCACGTACGTCATGTTTTTTTTATATAAGTAAAAAAAGTAACAAAACGTGACTGAATGCGCTGTTCAGCAACAAGCAGTTGTGCTGAACCCATGTGTCTCTGTCCCTGGTTCTGAACAGAAGCTTTAGTTTTTTTTTTTTTTATTCCTTTCAGAACCATAGACAGAGACAAGCTAAGGGTTTTGCTCTATTCCAGCCATGTTAAATGCAACTAGTTGAGGGGGAGAGGAATCAAGCATGAGCTTTTACCTTAGAGCAAAAGATCGCAGTGGCATGAATAATGTCTTATCTCGCCTGGTCATGTCTATGTCACAACTGATGCCAGATGCCCTGCGGACTTTTTTTTTTTTTTAAAACTTAGCAGAGATGACGAGTTCAGCACAGCAGGTACAGATAAAAATATTGTGAATATAAATTGAGTTTGGCTTCATGAAGTCTTTGATAAACCATTCATACACCATAAAAGCCTTTCTGGACAGTTTTAAAGTCAAGCAAGTCAAATTACTTAATCAAGCATATTTAAAACATGTTTTGTAAATTGAATCATAAATAATGCCTCAAATCTAACCACACTACGTTGTTATGGTAACTATCTTAAATGTACCTTAAAATTTGATTTTTGTGCTGAAGTTGTTGGTTTTCTCAATCCCTGTTTGTTGTCTGGTGTCTCAGAGAGTAATAATAATAATAAGCCTGTTATGGGTTTATTGTTTGTCATAATCAATGGATACTGACTCATCAGAGCTTACCATGACAAACGTGCTTAAGAAACTTTCTAAGTTGGAGCAAAAATTTAAGTTAGCATTGACTTTTGCTAGCTAATGTAGCAACAGTGCTAATGTCAAACTTGCTAACAATCTGGGTTTCTTCGTCCTGAGGTTACCATAGCTAAAAAATTTAGGTCTTAGCTGTGGTTTTCATAGAAAATGCCTCAATACTGTCTTGTTAGAATATGCATTAAATCTGTATTTGTCATTTCAGTAATATTTTAGTCATGAAAAATTATTTCCTGTTTTTTTTTCTTTTAGAAAACATAAAAAACAACTCACATAGTTTTGTGACAGAAACAACCCTTTCCATAGAACGTGCATTAATGACTACACCCGGAAAACTGTGTCATTATTAATCAGGTGTGCACTGATGAAACTGTTAGAACTGAATAAATACATGTTTGTTACATGTTAGTTGTTTTTTTGGTTTTTTTCCCCAATAGATTTTAATCAGTGTATCTACGTAGAAATCAAGTAAGCAACTAAATAAATTTGCTCAATTCCAGCAATTGTTTAAAAAATGTGTTTAATAAATTAGTTGAATTATTTTTTTTTTATTTAGTTTGTCCTTAAAAAGGAACAAAAACATAAGAACTGGTTAGTGGAAAAGAAAGAAAGTTGTCAAACTAAAGTTCACTTTATCATTAGCACTATTAGAAAACCAGCTGAAGTTGGAAAACAACTTAATTTTTTTCTTCTAAACTTTATAAAGTTGTATCCATTTTTGATAGATTCCATATAAACATGTCAGCCTTATTATCTTCTGATACACAAGACAAATGACAATAACAATCAACTAAACCAACAACTTTAGCTAAGTTGAGATCTGAATGTTTGGATAGAATTTATTACCAATACAACGTAGTCAATATAATCCCCTTTTCACAATACATTTAAAAACAAATACATAAGCTGAGTATATAAATTATTTGTATGGTTTATGATTAATATCCCCCCAAATGTATTTTTGTAGTGTTTGGTCATTCTGAGGTTATGGGTCTTAAATGTATATTAAGAAGAAAAAAAAACAAAAAACAATTTTGGGTTGAATTATGTTAAACAGATTTAAATACCTTGTATTGGTGTTTATTAGCTGTGTAGGGTGGAATTTTTGGACTTTCTCCTGATTGATAAAATATAAACTTGAAGCACAGAATAGAATAATTAAAAAAATAATTTCATGAAATTAATTAACAGTTTGTAGAATTTAACCACTTAATTTAAACTATGTACTAAAAATACACAGTTTTCACTCAGAAATAGTGATTAAAATATACACAAAAAGGATTTGTGGAATATATTACACCAATTTTATTAAAATTCTATGTATGGTTTGGTCTGAATGGTAACTACACGTCTCTTTTAAGGTAACATTCTTGATTTGGCCATTCACAGCCCCCCAACACACACACATACACACCCACACACACTTTATCAATGTACTGTACAAATAAAGCGTAACATTCCTGATTTGGCAAATTTTTTCCACTTTATCTCCAGTCGACGGACTGTTTGAAAACTATCTTAAATAAATGCCAGAGTTGATGCCGGGCGTCTGTCAGGCAAATGTGAGACTGGAAGCCACTCAAAGGACAGAGAATGCAGCAGGAAGAAGAGCACTTTCCGTTGCCATAGCGGCGGCAATCGTGGACGTCGCCTGACTCTTAAGCAGGACCCCCCACAGGGGGGTGTGGATGAGAATATTAGGGAGTCTGTTGTCAACACTTGATGACATCCGCTTTCTGTGCAACTCCGATGTGTTTTCCGTAAATACAGAGACTGGATGGAGAGGCAAGAAGCCCTCTCCATCTCCATCCTGTGAGATGAGGGTCTAATTAGGCACCAGGAGAAATCTGGAGAGGTCTGATTTCGGCTGCTTTACGCGCACATGCGTTATGTTGAAGTTACCAGCCGATAAATACAAAAGTGGCAACTGCAGCCAACATTAAATACTTGCTTGTCAGTTTCTATAAAGTTAAAGAGAACTGAAGGCAAATTCTCTTAGTCGGTTTAAATTACTGTCTGAGTACATGCAAAAAAAACCCGGGAACATCTTATATGAGAGGCGCTTTAGTGGAATTAAACCTAAAAAGCACCACAGGACGCAGATAGATTGTATCTTCTCAGAGCCCCGGGGATGATGTTTACATCTGAAACCGTCAATGCAGCGGGCACGCTGTGGAGTGGGGGGTTTAAAGGGCCAAGGAGATGAGGGGATGCCCGGCTGGATACATGTTAGAAAATATAAGCCCCAAAGCGGTGTTGCTTGAGTTTCATTTGAGGTCAATAGCCAGGAACTGTTGCATGCTAACACAGTATTACAGTGCGGTCTTTAAGAGTTAGTGTGGCTTCAAGTTTGATGAAAAACCCAAGCATTTCCTCCATAGAGTTCAGGTCGTGATAAAACTCTAAGCTCCAAATATATTTATGGTAAAGTGAAGTTGTAAAGCATATGACTAGAACATTATATTTTACAAAGTACATCTTCAAATTTCCACTCAGAATAAGAGCACCAGACAAGCGCACATACATATGATCAGTGTGGCCAGTAGACTTTGAAACAGATTGTACGTTTTCTCACCAAATCTTAGAACGTGCGGCATCCCGCGAGTGTATCCAAGAAACAGCAGCAGAAGCGGGATCAGCCTGAGGTTGAACCTGATAGCGAGACCGGTTATCATCAGATGATGGGAGGTAATCTTCATGATGTTTTCAAAGCAAATGCACAGTGGATAATTCCTCCCCGGTGCGCGGCGGGCTTGATTCCCCCGTGATTCGTCTACGGCTGTTGGGCAAAGGCAGGGGTATCGGCGGCCCTGGATGTGCAAGATCACGGCATGGTCACTCGCGCTTTCCCCAAATCCATTCGCGATCCCGGCATAATTCCGTCCTCCTGTCGTCCGTCTCCCTCTTCACTGCGCTAAGAAACGGCAATCCTCGGGGTCGAGGGATGATGGGACATCCATGTCGAAGGGTACGGATCCGGCGTGGAGGAGGGGGAGCCCGGGCACGGGCTTTAGGTGAGGCTACTGGAGAGCGCCAAGCAGAGGATACAGCAGCGATATGCAGCCCCCCTATGAGGCTCTCTGTGTTGCTTGCTCTCCCATTATACTGCACTGCTACACAGCCTCTGACGTCGAGCCAAGGTTGGTGCTGTGAACGCGCACCACAAAGACGGAAAGCGTGAGTGAGCGAGAGGGCAGAAGAGAGAGAGAGTGAGATGGACTATCCACAGAGGAACAATGCGAAAGAGGGAAAAGAGAGAGGGATGAAGTATCAATGAAGAGAGGGGATTGAGTGGAAAACCTAATTAATTCCACCTTTATAGCAGTTTCTCTGCCTCCCTACAACTTGGCGCCAAGCACTTGAAGAACTGTTGGTGAGATGGGCGAATATGCAAAGTACGCACATGGCCCTTTGACAGAAAAGCTTCTTCTGATTCCAAAACTATCATCTGAGGGTTTTTTTTCTCCTCAAGAAAGTCCTCCACGGGAAATTCAGTGGGGTGATAAAACATATGCTCATCTTGAGAAGTGACCATTGTTATGTAATTGATATTCCAAATAGTGCTTTGCAAAAGTTTTTACGACCAGAAAAGCATTTTGACATTTTGTCTTGCTAAAATCACAAGTTATGCATTTTATTTAGATTTTTTTTGTCCAAAGCTAAGTGGGCTTTATTGAAGTAGAAGAAAGGATTTATCCATTGTCTAAGCCCCATTATTTGAAACATCTTCAATATTTATCTCCAGCATCCATTGGGTAAGAAATGATACATGCGTACATGTTTGTTTGTTTTTTGTGAGATTAACTGAATGGTCTTTGTGTACCCCATCATTCTTACTGAAGATGTTGTGTTCAGGGTGATACAGCTGGTTTTCTAACCAGGAATTGTTTCTATGTAGACCAAAAAGTTTATTTTTTGTTTAATTTCTACTTTGTGGCTAATTTCAAATCGACTTGTAATATCTTGTTCAACCGTTCTGTAAAGACCAGATTTGTGTCAACAAGCTCCAATCTGAGCTGTGGATCTGTACTGCTCATTCATAGTTAAAGTGGGCCTCTAGGCTGCTTCTCTAATCAATAGCCTTGATTAACTCTGTCCTTGCCTTACATGTCAGTTCAGATGAACAGTCACGAGTTTGCAACTATGCCATACTCTCTTGACTTTTAAATATCGGATTGACTTGAACTCCCATAGATGTTCAAAGTTTGGGATATTGTTGGGATGTTGTCTAGCCAAGCTTTACACCTCTCTACAACTATCCCTGACCTGTGCGATCTGTACTTGATCTTCATGACACTACAGACCTTGAGGCCTTCAAAGAACAGCTGTATTTATACTGAGACTAAATTACACACAGCCGAACTGTACTCTAATATAGTGCACAGTAACTTAATGTGTTGAATCAGATTTTAGGGGCTGAATCCAACTGCATGTGATACAGACTTTTATTTGTAAAAAAAAAAAAAAAAAGTTAGAAATCATTCTTTCTTTTCTTTCCACTTGAAGATTTGTGCTACATAGCACTGGTTCGTTCATATAGCATCTCCTTAAAATTCACAGAAGTTTGTTGTTCCCTACATGACAAAATGTAAAAAAAGCTTAAAGGGTATATGTTTGCAAGGCACTATAGCTGTGTTCGTGATTGTTTATTCATCATTGAGCTCTATTAAAAGAGTCATCGCAATTCTAGATCCCAAAGCAGGCAAACAATAACAAATAATGACTTAGGTTGTGTTCACATCTGGGGAAGATAAAGTAGTCTATACAGGAGATGTTTTGCTGAAAAACAGCACTCCAGACTATAAATGTCAGTCACTCAGCTGTGTAGGCCTACTTCATGTTTGTTGCCATTCACAAATTCCCTGTCAAAATCTCCTTTATGGAATTTCAATAAGCAATCCTTCTACCCAGCAGTGTGGGAGGAGTGGAATGGAACCAGTTAAAATTGGCAGAACCACAAATCTGTCATGTCGACAGAAGATGCCGGAAGGATTGAATATTTAACATATGCAAATAGCTCTACTTAAACTTAAAAGCCTCTGAGGCAACAAACTTCAGTTTTTGAGAGTGAGGAATCCTTCCTATATGAACAGGTATTTCTAGCATGGAAAAAGATTGCAGATGCTGGCCATTTTTACGAATATCTTTAGAGTCTATAATACTTTTTATCTGATTGATGCCTTTTTAAAAAAGGCTATACTGCGTTACATGTCTTTGCAGCGAGAAGATGCATATCTGTCGCTCTTGTGTAGACTATCTGGATGCACCTTCTCAGTGCCCGCCCCCGTGACCAGCTCTTCATAGGCCAGTGCATCAGCTGGAAGCAAAGGTACAGCAGCACACCTCCGCCCTGAGAGGATGGATGGCTATTTAATCCCTGTGGAGAAGTGAAAGAAGCTCTTTGATCGGTGCCACCGCAGTCCAAGTGTGGATGAACACAGTCATTGTGAGGTTTAAGTGTGAATGACTTGCCTGTGAGTGAAGAAACACTCTAAATAAAACCTATCAGTATTTATAGGTGGCCCACAGTGTATTTAAATTATGTTTGGACAGTTAATCTCCCCTGATTTAAAATATCCACTAAGATGTTACCGAAGTAGGCTCATGCAGTGGTTATTTTGGCCACTCGTTTATATTTATTTCCCTGCAGAATTCCAATTATAATGCAACTGTTTGAATAAACTCGTCATCACTGCTTTTTTTGCTGAAGTGCTAGTGCGCTGTTCTTCACATGATCTGTCAAATCCCCCTAACAAATACCAGCAAATGCATTTAACAGTGGAGAGGGCGCTTGTATGCTCTAAAGGAAAAACGAAGTAATTACATGGAATCAAGTAGGTGGTGTGAACATTGACTTTGAACCTGTGTCGGGGTGCGTGGGTCTGCACACCAGCACTCTGAAGTGTGTGAATATCAAAGAGAATGGCACTCATCATGCTACCATCTGGACCATTAGCATAATTATGGAGAAATTCTGGGTTTTCATATAAGTCAGCAGAGCTTAGACAGCATGAAAGGAATCCTTATTGAGCTCAGAGAAAACACATCTACAGAAGCCAAGAAAAGCAATACTTAAAAATCTACATTCCTGGCTATATTTCAAAATAACATCATGTTTATGTCCTTATGTTGCTGAAAGGAAGTTTTGTAGTGATAAAAGTTAATTCATGTCATCTCAACACAAGAGGTTTAAACATACAGTGTTTTTCAGTCATTTAGCAGCAGTGAGACATCTTCTGTCTTCACTTGCTGTTATAGGTCATTGCGAGGTCTACTTTGAAGACAAGACATTTTACATTTTGAGCAATCTTTTGTTAAAATGGATTGGATAAATTTGATCCATGATGGATCATGAGTTATATAAATACACTGAATTTATTTAAATTGAATTAAGTGATGCCACAGCATTAGCTGAATGATTCATCTGTGCATTAGGCAATTTAATAATCTTGTAATCACAAGAAAAAAGCTAATTTTCCCAACATAGTATGCTGGGTTCTGAAATGCCATCAGGTAGGAGTGGAGCTTCAAACCATATGTGGGTCTGATCTAACCAATATTTAAGAACTAACATAGATTTGGAACACAAAAGCAGAAAGAAGTTATCATATACGAGATGGACAACTTCCAGCCATCAAACTAGGTTTAGGGTAGTGGTGACACTGGCTAAAGTGAGCCAAATATGCTGTCATAGTTTAGACAGACCACAAGAATCTGGCCTACCTGCAAGAAGCTAATTGTCTCAACCAAAGCCAGTCACCACGGTCACTTTTCTTCTCCTGTTTCAATTTTATAATGTCTTATAGGCTGGGTTCCAAGAGCACTAAGCCCAATGCTCTTTCTTGACAATTTTCTCCAGACAATGAACCAACAGTCGCCTCTGTCATCCCACTTCATTTATCATGGTGGCCCTTTCACGGAATGCATAGAGACTAGGTTTTGGAGGCTCAACGTTCAGAGTCAGAACACGGGGCCAGGCCATCCAAACAGCTCTATGTTCCCTCTGTTCTAAGGTCCAGACTCATTCATTGGGCACACACAGCTTCTACCTCAAATCCAGGTCTCGAGGTCCAGTGTCCTGAAACATTTACATGTGTCTCTGCTTCAACATACCTAAAATAAATAATGACTTCATTATTTGTTTTAAGAAGGTACCAATTTAGAAATTTGATTCAAGTGTTTTGGACCTTGGACACATCTAAGAGTTTCAAGACACCAGCCCTTGAGGCCTGATGTAAAGAGCTGTGTACTTGTCTATCATATCCATGGTCACATATGTCAATGATCTACCATTCTCCAGGGGGATTCATCTCTATTTAAATATAATAGATTGCTCATCCAAGGCTTTTAATCTCATTCTTTTAAAAAATCTCTCATAATCTCTTGAAACAGCTCAACTCCTTGTAAAACGTTGTTTTCTGTCTTCACAGGAGGCCGCAAGAGATTTTATCAGAGTGAGGACCCCCGTTCATCTCTTGGGTCAGTTTACTACTGCTCTTGCAGCCAGAGTACCTCTCAATTCTGGATTTTATCTTTGAACCTATTACTAAACAGAATGGGTGAATCAGGAGCCTGAGGCTCCCTTGTGTATGTTCTTCTAATCCTGCCACAGAGCACAGAATTACTCTGGATAGAATACACTCATAACAGTCATGTTTCATCTGGCACAGGGTTGTCTCCTTTTGAATTTCCTTGAGGTTACCAGTCAACACATTTTTCCTCTATTGAATGGAAACTTTCTGTTACCTCTGTCCAACATCACCTTTGCCGATGCCAATGCATCTGGAAGTAGATCATCACTGCTCTCCACCACTCTGCAGCTCAAAACCTCCACCTGGCCAACCAGAAGAGACTCCCAGCACCTCAATTCCCTCCTGGACATATCTTCCACCAGAGACATGACTCTCAAATATTTTAATGAGAAACTTTCCCCCAGATTCATTGGTCCCTTTGAGATAACCTCTGTCCTGAGCCCCATCTCTATTCGCCTCAAGCCTCCTGAGAGTCTATTGATCCACCCGATATTTCATAACTTCATACCATGGTATGAAGTCCTTTGTGCCCTCCTTTCAGACCCCCTCCACCCGCTTGAGACATTGATGGGTTCCCTGCTTTCTCAATCAAATGGATAATGGATGTCCAGTGCCATAGGAGGGGCATCCTGTACCAATTCGACTAAGAGGGTTATGGTCCTAAGGAGCTGTTCTGGGTTTTTCACTCCCTCATCTTGGATCCCCAGTTGATCCATGACTTTGAGGCTTCTTGCTTGTCATGCTTGTCTGGGCCACCAGGTGGCAGCCTTTGGTGAGGGGGTAATGTCAGAATTTGGGGGTGTCATCTCTGATCATGTTCAGCCACCTGCATGCTGTCAAGCAAGAACCTGTTTGGAACAAACCTGATCCACATTGTTTTCTGCAGCTCCCATTTGCCTGCTTGCTTCCCTCTGGTCAGTTCTTGAACCTCAAAGACTCATCTCAAGTACATCAATCTCCTCCACCCAGATCCCTTTCACTGCTCCTTCCACCTGCAATTCTAAGGAGCTGTAAGCTTGTTTACCCTGAAAGAAACAATCCACTGTCAGAAGCATTTCTAAACCTGCTGCTAACCTGTCTCTCTTCCACCAGACAAATCCTGAACCTTTTCCAGAAAGGAATGCCTTCAATCATTAACTTCTCTTTACATATTGTAAGTAAGTCCTTGTACTTCCACCTACCTGCAGAGTGTAATTTTGGATGTGGGTCAGAAAGATGCCATCGGACATGACAAGAAGATCTTTATTACCAGTCATAAACTCCAAACTTTTTCTTTCTACCCAAACCAATAAATATGTAACAACTCTGTGTAACCTGGCTAGACAACAGGGAGATATGGGAATGGCAGACTGCCACACTGTAATACTGAACTGAAACCCGCTCCTCTAGTTTTTTGTTGCTAATAGGAAAATACCCCTGTGCCGTTTGACAGATGATCTTTTATTTGCATCCACTGTCATTTTTGAAGACGAGCACAAATTAGAGGAGTTCATACACTCACTTGTAACCCACAGAGACATCTGTGTGAACTGGCTGGTGCGTTTATTCCAGCTCCATTCACAGAGCAGTTAATGCAAAGGGGACTTTATGCAAAGGAGAGATAACCACTGCAAAAAGCGTTCTCTCTCCTTCTGTCTGCACTACACTCCCTCCCTCGCTCTCTTACACAGGCAGACTGGTGGATAGATAGCACTGGCACAGAGAAGGAAACCATGGAAACGAAAAGCTGATGCACTTTGAATGGTAAGACCCTGAAAAAGAAGAGATTCATTCAGTTGTGTTGCGCCTGCACTAAAGGCCCATGTCTGCTGCATTATTTTGAATGCTACAGGTTATTTTAACATCCTTGGCTTGTGAAGGCCACAGATGGATTCATTACATCTTGTCAAGATGACTGTGGCTAAGGATGTTTTAACACATTGGCAAGACCCAACAGAAATGCATGCACTTGCTTCACACATACAAAATGTGTAACCCTGTTCCTTTCTCTTGCTGTGCTATCCCTGTATGTCTCAGAGAAAGTGCAGTGCAGTGTTTGTGCCTCACTCTAGCAGTTCTGAGTTTGGTGTATTTACATTTACCATTTGTGGAAATGCCTTTGAACACAGTGTGGTGAAGGTCTACATATCTTGAGCAGAGCTCTCAAAAAATCCCAGGAACCTCAGTGGGAATACATTCTTCAGAGACGACAATTAGTCAAGTGAGACAGTAATTAGGACCTCTCTCCATACTGTCACTTCCACTTAGTGCTGACGAATGCCCACAAATCCCTGCTTCTAGCAACTGCAGTTAGGCAGACTTACTTCGGGTGCCGCACTCTTAAGTTCCAGTTGTAACTTCAAACTACTACAGGAACTACACATATACCTTAAAAGTGAGGAATATGATAAAATTTAATCTGTTGTCTGTAAGCCTACTGACCGGCTATGACAAATACATTACAGACTGTGTAGAATTAGTGGCACACTTGCAAAGAGAAATCAAATGTTTATATTATGCTTATTTTGTTTTTCTTTATTTTTAGAGACAATTCGTCTCAACATTTACTGCGATTTTAAGAATAATAAAGGTCACCAGAGTGTAAATGGAGGAAAAAAGAAAAAAGAATTCTAAGAAAATAGTGATTTTGTTGTTTTTGTAAAATATACCAGTTGAAGCCATGAAGAAGCCATGTCATGCTTTTAAATAACAATTTTGAATACTTTAAAATGGTAAACTTTTGCATTTGAATTCAGCTTGTTTACAGAGTAAATTTGAACTTTTTTGGGTGTTGGGGAAAACTCATACCTCATCAACATACTGGGATTTATGGGCTATTCACATACTTTTGTTATTGGTTTCAGCCAATGTGATGAAAGTTTAAAAGAAACACATGCTACTTAGCATTACCACCACATAACGCTAACTCACACTGGAATAGGATGTTGTGGTGGGGGGAAAAAAAGACCATGAATCAGATCCATTTACAGGTCTTGGTTGCCTGCTCACCTATATTTGGCCCAGAGCTGAATTGTCCACACTGTCATGCAACTGCAAACATTTTCCAGAGTACAATGTGAGGAAGGATTATTTAGCACCAGAAAGAGGGTGACAGAACAGGAGAATAATTTGATATTGTTGAAGATGAAAATAAAACATGTCAGAACCACCTATATGATTTGGAGGCATTCATGTCTGCAGGAATGCTTTTCAAGTTCTCACTGAAAAGACTTTCAGAACTTTTATCGTTTTTAGAACATGATTACAAAAATAATATACAACTGGCACACAGATCATGGGCCTGCCCAGTGATTCACACTGTTTTCTGCATCTCTAATCATTACTTAAGCTGTAATAAATGCAATATAATGTTGACCAGGCTGTGGTGTGCACCGTGCTGACTAACTGAATCTAGTAGCTGTAACACATAAGATATAATATTTAGTTACATCGGGCTGAAAGCAAACATCGTCTTACATATTTTAGTTTATCATTTCCTTCTGATTTGATCAGATTTTTGGGTGAGCAGCATAAGCTTCCCCCAAATTCCTCTTTCCCCAGCCTCTTGGGCCTGCTCCTCCAAGGCATTCCCAGGCCAACCGAGAGGCAGTTCCTCCAGTGTGTTGTTAGGCATGGTTTAATTTCACTTAAGTTCAGGGTTCACAGACGATTCCACAGCCTTATTGGAAAATGGGACAAAACCTGAAAACTTCTACGAATATATTTTTGTAGTAGATAAGCCAGAATAATGCTAATTTTGGTCTGTATACAGTTAAGTAGTATACAGTTAAGCATTTTATTCTATGTGATCTACACCCTATTTGTAGCAAATGCATGGTGAGTTCAAATTTTAATTTGAATGAGATAAATATGAATACACTGGAGTCATTGATGTTGATTTTAAGGTGTCAATAATTCAGACAACTAATAGTTAAAAATAACATATCTGTAAAATTTACTCTTTAAATGTATATATTATCCAGTCTAGTTAGGTATTTTTGCCCTAACTAATACAAGAATAAGCAGGACTGACATTCAATGTTGAAAAATCCAAACCCCAAGAAACTATACTTATATTGGGAGGTAACATAATTAACAGTTACATATAGATTGCAGAATCTATTTCACATTCATAGAGTTTTGTCTCTATTTCTTTATGCAGCACTTTAAATGTTTCGCAAATGAGAACATGATTTATTCAAGTGAATTACAACATTATTAAGTTAAAAACGAGTGCATGAAAGAATAGTTTAAGTTTTGGATTGAGTTCACAATAATTAAAACTTTTAATGGACTGAAAAACTGACCCATTTTGCCAGACAGTAAAGTCAAACATCCAATGAAACGTTTTCAACTTTTCCAGCAACATAATCCGCCACAGTCAATCGTCACTATGCAGAAAATTTTCACATTATTTTTCGTTCTATTTATAGCTCTCAGCATATGCATTCCAAATTCAACAGAAGAATTTACTTTTAAATGAGATGCTGGGATTCTCCTATCAGAACCCTCAGCCCGACGGACCACAAATAAGCTATAATAAATTGTATTTTCCTTTTCAATATTCATTTTGTTTGACTTGTTCATGTCTCTGTTTTTGTTGGGGAAATAAATACTCCATGTGCCTTGTGGCTACAAGTCTTAGAAAAAGACATCATGCACACACACCCACACACCCACACACCCCCACACGCACACCCACACAGCAGTAAACCCAGTTGATTGGATGGTGGACGGCTGGAGCTGTTATTGCAGAGCATCCAGCTGAGTCTGGTTTGCTGGATAAGGATGTCCTTACAGGGCATTTCTCTGTGTGAACGATGAGGAAGCAACCCCCAGTGCGTGTTTGTGTTTGCATGTGTACGTGTGTATATGAGAGAGAGTGAGAGAGAGAGAGAGAGAAAGAGAAACAGACAGAGAGAGAGAAATAAAGAGAGAGAGAGAGTGGAAGAGAGAAAGATTTCCAAGAGAAGAACAGTGAGACTGTGGACAGATGCATCTGTCTGCCTTCATGGTTTGGCCTTCAAGTCGAAATCTTGGCAATGCTTGCAAAAAGTGACTTTCCCCATTGGACTGGTGAGTGCCAAAGGCTTTCCTGCAGAGAAACAAACTGGAGAATAACAGAGAAACTCGCTGGGCTTTGCATTTTGTTGCAAGGATGCCTCAAATAAACTTTTTTTTTCTTAAGTCAGTGTAATTGGAGGAATTGAGATGGACAAAGTGAATGGAGAACAAATACATTTGTCTACAGCTTTATTGATAAAGTCTCCTTATGCTTATTATTAGCTCATTTGTTTTTTTTGTTTTGTTTTGTTTTGGGGTTTTTTAAGAAAAGACAACCCAACTAGTTGTGGCAGAAAGTTTCCCATATCAAACCTGCCTCGCTGGAGGTTTCTTCTTGTTAAAATCGAGTGGTTACTCTCCACTCTCTCCACTTGCTTGCTCATGATGTGACATTGCTGCCATTTGAGTGGTGGCCTTGCTTGAAAAGAAAACTTTACACAGATTGCCACTATATGCTGTGTACATCCTGTCTGTCTGTCCGGCTGGCTATATATCATTTTGATTGATTTGGTTTCTATTTATTCCTAGCAAAGCTATTGTTTGTATTGCATTGAATTTCTGCATTGAATATATTTGAGCTGAATCTTGGCTAACTTGGAGCTTATAGATTTAAATTTGACAAGTTTGACATTTGTTGTGAACTGAGGCAACATTTATAAACTGTGCTAAATTCAATTGATACTGCTGTGTTTCTAGTAGTCAGTAGGGAACACTGGTCGAACAGTGCCAGTGGAGTCATTTGAAATCTGGATCTGAAATTGTTTTTCTCCACAAGGTTTTAGGCAAGGTAAACCTACTTGGCATGTTTAAGAACCCATTCCAGTTGTGCAATCATTTCCACAAAGATCCAGGGATCAACTGTTTCAGCAAGGGACGACTGGGCCCAGCAGCCACCCCAGACATTGAGGATCAAAAACTCAGAACAAGCATAACACCCTCTCGGCATTCAATGTTTTTAATCGAGGGATCAGCTAGTGTGACAAGAAACAAAATGTGCCCAAGAGGTAGAGAACAGGAGCAGCTGAAAGGCAGAAGCTGGCACAACTAATATGACGCGTTGGAGTGAAAATAGCCTGGTAGTGTTCCCACCTTCCATAAATGTAAAGGCATCACATCTTTTGTCTTGTTCATCTCTCAGGAGTCATGCTCTAATAGCTTTTTAGGCTCTTATCGCTCTGGTAAGAGGGATTTAAAGTTGGTTTTCCACTGCTCAATGATGGAAGGAAAAGCATTCGTTTTGCACATAATCCACCGTGAATCAAATTTACAACGTCATAAAAACGCTAAATTTGTGTCTTTCGATTAAAAGCATGTTTGACGCATGGATTTAAGAATGATCAAAAGTACCAGGTTAGGGATTTATTAAAAATAGCTCAAGGAACATGTACTGGCTGCTGCAGCAGAGAGGGTTTTTACCAGCTGCCAAGAGGTGCACCAAAATGTGTTGGACTGATAAAAAGGAATGTTTAAATAGTGCAGTAGTTTTGTGGTTGCAAATAGCTATGGATTAAAACATATGGAGCCATGCAAAATTATGTAAACGGAAGGAAATGGTAGAAGGGGTTTTCAGTTTGATATTCCAGGTATGAAAAGTTTGCTGTGAATTTGTATTTATGAGGACTGGACCTGGTGGAAGATGAAACTTCAACCAAATTTCAGTTGTATTGCAGCCTCTGAAGTATTGTCCTTTGTCTTGATCCTTGCAGTTGCCCTGTACTCTTCTCATCTTTAGAGATGAACACTGATCTTTGAAATGTTCAAAACTAGGGATATTGCTGCTTTAAGTTTCTCTACAACCTTATCCCTTACCTGTCTGTCTAAGAAAATCAGTTTATTCACATTTTAAGTGTGTTTTTCCTCTTTCTCACACAAATCCTTTAAGTACTTTAAATAGACAAATACTTGTTATGGAAGTCCTCTGTATTTACATTAAGCCTTGCGCCAGATCCATTCTGCAGAAATATGCTGCCATGTAAGCCTCAACAAAAAAAGAGAAAGAACAAAAACAGACTAACGAAAAAAAGAAAAAAAAACAAAACAGGAGGTGGATCAGCTGGTAGAGCCTGGGTCTGGAATCTTAAAGAAGAGACCTGATCTCATGCATACCCTCAGTGGTGTGAGTAGGAAAAAAAATTAAAGAGGACAATCTTGAGCTGGCTGAGGTCATTCCTCTTTTCTCATCCTTTTTTCTCCTCTTCACTCCACTCCTCCATTAATCATGTCTCTGCACATTAAAATGAGCTTAACAATTTATCCCTGTGCTGTGCTCTACTTCCACTCAAGGACACCTTGCACTCAGGTTTCCCTCTGCGGATATTCTCCTACTCTGTACCCAACTCGTTGGGCACCTTTCAGTCTTGATCCAGCTTGACGGAGTGATGAAAACTTGGTGGAAGGAAGCTTCATCTTCCTAAGTCAAGGTTGTCATTCATGCTGTATATCCTCGTCACAATTAGCACTTCTGCTAATCCCTTTGTCTAGCTGTCTAATGGGGAAAAAATTGAATTTAAGGACTTATCCCTACCCTTTGAGACAGACTTTCACTGACAGCTAATAAGTAAGCTTGGACGTGGAAAAAAAAAAAGTAGTTTATGCTTATGAATACAAGGGGATAAAGAAAAAATGGAGAATACAAAAGAGTGTTTGAAGTCATGAAGGAATAGGCAGAGAGAAGGAGATGTAGGTAGAGAAAAAGAAACCGAGAGAGGAAGTAAAAGAGAAAATGAGCTTGGTTCCCTTTGTGGCACAGTGCTTAACCACTTAATCATGTCCTGGTCTATAAATAGGTCTTCACAGACATGGAATATTGGGAGATTAATGGAAGAGAAAAGAATGCCATAATGCTCTGAGGCTTCGACACTTCTGTTGCTCTTCAGTTTTGTGTATTTCATTTTATTTCACCACACACTGGCAGAATCTGCCTCTTCAGTTTTGTCGTAACGGCGTAGATATAGGTTGGTTGAGGTGAAGGGAGGTGGGGTGTGGGCGATCGGCAGATTGCACCCACTCTACCTCCCCCTTCACCGTCTCTTCATACTTCCTTTCTTCTGCAAAAGCCTTACTGAAAGACGGGCACGGATACTGAAATCTAAATGGCACCAAATGCAGAACAGTTGATGCAATGCAAGCCTGGCAAGCTACCCAAAGAACACACACTTTTCCAAGAGCAGAAAGCAGGAAAAAGTTGTCTCTGCTCATTTCACATTCTGTGCAATGCGCCGCAGAGTTTCTGCTCGGCACCTATCGCTACAACTCATCTCCCGAGGAAATGTTGAAGCCGCTCAGGTAGCAGGAATCATCTTGCATTTCCCAGCCCTCCTCGCTGTTTATGTGCACTTGTGTGAGACTGTGTGAGTGCATTCTGGGTTTGCAAGCTCATATGTGAGTGTAGCCTCACGCCAAGAGCAATTTTGCTCGAACCATAGCAGCGGTGTTATTTAAGCTGGAGAGCAGAGAGAAAGGTTATTATTACACTGGCCCTACTCTGAAGGAAAACTATATTATGCTCTAAATGGAAATAAATTTAACTGGGGAAGAAAAGACAACTTTAATTATGCTGCTCATACTCTAGATGTGCTTATTAGGGTCAGTGTGCTGAAGAAATTCTAGCAGAATTCTTTCTCTAAAGGTTTACACATATCTTTTAAAAACACCACTTATTCACAGTGAGAATGAAGTCAGCTTTGACCATTAGACTGAAGAATATACACATATGTATATTGTGTATAAATGTGTATGTATACAAATGTATACATGCATAGTATGTTATTTTGAATGGATTTTATTGTAATGTTCACTGTTCTGTTATCGCCTGTCATCTCCCTCCTTGTTTAAGATTGAACAGTGACTGCTAAGTTTTAAAGGTTTGCTGTTAAAGTAAGTATTACAATAATGGATTCCAGATTTTATCAGATGTTTCCCAAGTTGGGAGCAGACAATATTATTAGAAAGGTTTCTGTATGGCGTCACACTTCTGCTAAACCAGAAAAGCATATTAATCAATCATAACAGCTCATGTATTAATCGACAGAGTGCATATCTCTAATTGTGACCAAAATTCTATTTATTTGCAGACAGAGCAAGTGGTAAAACACTCTCTCTCCACCCATTTCTCGCTTTATAATTACTCTCACTGTCTGTTTAGTGGGTGTATTTGTCAGTTAGGTGATAACTCTTCTGATTGACCTGATTGGCCAAATTTTCAGATGAAATTGGGTGACAGCCAGTGATGGACTTGGCCAAACAGTAGAAGAAGACGAAGAGGCGGAGGAGAGCAAAGCAGAAAAAGATGTAAGAAAAAGGAAAGAAAAATAAACTAACTTTCCTTTTCCATATCTTCTTCGTTCTCCTCCATCTGCTATCTTATTACTCCGTGCTTTGAATTAACACCACAATCTTTTTTTTTTTTTTATTAGGCCAAATCCCATGCTGGCTGTCACCACATTTGAGCTGAAGAAGAGTTACCACCCTCAACTTAGAAGTTTAGCCACTAAACAGAAAGTTAGTGCAATTTTCTGGCAACCGCATACAGATGGGTAGAGGGAGCATGTTTTATCGCTTGCCATGCTTCCGCCACGTGCCCACAAATACATAGAAATGTAGCTGCTAAATGGATTTAAACAGAAGCAATAAATTTTTCCTTCTAGACTTTTCTTTCACTTTTCGCGTTTCCTCCAAATTCCCCAGAAGTCTTGTCTTACAGTGCTGTCACTTATGAGACAAATTTTTAATTATCACCAGATAATCACTTACAAGGGTTAAAGATAATTTTTTAAAAATTGTCCTATTGATCTCTTGGTGCATCTCTACTTTAATCCTGTTGTAAGTGAACTACAGAAAACTGCACACAAACCAGGGTTTGCTTTTGTATTTTATTTGCAGTTAGACTATATTCACCCACCATTAGACCACAAATAGCTTGGGAAAAGACAACATAGCAGACAAAGACCTTTTTTCACATTTTTTTTGTCAGCGAGAACTGGAAAATCTTCTGCTTAAGTTCAAAATTACACATCAACAAAAAGTCTGTTATTTTTCTTTGATACAAACAGAGATGTTTTCTTTCTTTTAATTTTTGTTTCCCTTCTTTCGCCTTTCTTATTTTGGTAGAGACGTGGCTCGGTTTCCGCAAGGACATCCAAACCGAACTTTGTAGTTCCTGCAGGTGCTAGGCTTTTGGTCCATTTGACGGCAAACAAAACCTGTTTTTGGACTGCAGCTGGAAAAAAAAACAGTTCAGAGAAAGTGAGGATGGCACAAGATGGCTTAAAAAAAGAGCCAACAATGCTTTCTGTCAAGATAGAGATGTTACGAAAAACCAAGATCAGTACTTGAAAACATTTGTCCAATTTTGAAATTATTGCAAGTTTCTATATAAAGACCAATTTTGACATGACATGATTAATTAACAGTCAGGTTTTTTAACTGTGGGTGGAAGAGAGGATAACCTGAAGAAAGCTCACTAAACACCCTGTAAAAAAAAGCTAAAACCTGTATGTCCTGTGTGCTCTTGATGTGCCAGAGATGGTCCGGGGATCTATTTACAGTGTTAGCTGCGCTAGGGGATCTATTTAAGATTTAGCTAGTAACATCATAGACTAGTTCCAAAGTTTCTCTTAAACCTACAAAGGATAAAAACTTAGTAGGTATAGGAGTATTAGATTCTAGCTTTGCAAACTTTTGTACTGTTGACATTTTAAATATACACAAAATTGTTCATGAATAGCATTTTTCAGAGAATTCAGTCAAAATTTACTAGTCATAGTTATTCACATGTCAACTGTCTTTAATGGGTTGTGTTTTGCTTGTGGTACTTAATTTATTCTTTGGATCATGCAAAATACAAACAAAAAAGGCTGCATCCCTATAAGTCTACTGTTGTTGATGGTGGAAGGAGGATGTTCTGTGTGAATGCTTATTTTCAAAGGGAACTTACACAAAGAAGTTATCCCCTGTGTAGATAGCCGGGGTCAAAGTGTCGGTGGTAATGGTCTCAATGTACAGAGGCACCTTGCAAATTTCTCCAGGGTTTTCGCTTTGCAGATTCTCCAGACTCTCCCAGTCACTGGTTACAGAGGGGTCTTCTCTATCATACCACTTGGTCCAGCACACTGCAGTGGACAAAGAAATTAAAAATGCACACCCTATTCTAATTGGAATTTTTGTAAAAGAATAAAAATAAGTATATTTTTCTTAACAGTGTAACATTTATTTTTCGTTACCTATGTCACCACAGAAAGGAAGAGGGCAGCTGAAGCGAACCTTATAATCCTCACACTCCCTGTCAGGTTGGTCTCTCTTTCTGCAGATGAATCCTCTGTTTGTGTCACTTCTGTAAAAAAAAACATAAAAGACACATAAAAGAAACTTAACAATTAGTGTAGAAACATCACTAATTAGTGCAAATGAAAGGTGTACAAGGCAGTGGTGAGAGAAACAACGTTTTATGGTTCAGAGGCAAAACTAGACCTTGCAGAGGTTGTTGTGGTTCTTTGTGGGAGTGACGAAAGATCAGGAATAATTACATCAGAGAGACATTTCATGTAAGATGTTTTGGGGATAAAGTTAGAGAGGCCAGGCTGAAATGGTTTAAACATGTTCAGAGGAGAGACAGAGACAATGATTATATCAGTAGAAGGATCCTGAGGTTGGAGCCACAGGTCAGGAAGCTGAGAGGAAGACCCAAACGGAGATTTGTGGATTTGGTGAAAGATTACATGAAGTTAGTTGGAGTAAGTTTAGTGGAGACAGAGGATAGGACTAAATGGAGACACATGATTCACTGAGGCAACTGCTGGAAGGAAAAGTTGAGAGAGAAGAAAAATAAATTATGTTAGTAATGCTAAAGGGGGACAAAAGCGTATGAAAGACACATAAAAATGTTGCAATGTACAGCAGGAACAATAAGTACGGAGCATGCAAAGAGTGTATTTACTGGGATTTGTCACCTTTACAAAAGCCTCTGTGCAAAAACTCTTAGACACACACACTTTTCTGAGTAAAGAATGATTTCATTTCAAACAAGCTCATGTTGCAGATCGGTGCACATTACCTGGGGAGAATCTGAAAGTTGAATTGTAAAAGGACTCAAAAGTATAAACAGCTCACACAGCTTCACATATTTGGCTTTGTTACCTCTAAACATGAAGCTCCAGCTACATTTAGTACAGACTTCAATTGCAGCGACCTATACCTTCAACTGCCTTTAAACACATTCAGACACTCTTTACCTTGTTCGCTCACTCTCATTGAAAGACTGGCTCAGAAATGTTCTCCCTAAAGGCCTCTATTAATATATATTTTTACATATGTAGTGCCATTAGACACTACACATAGAAAACTCTCTTTGTGAATATATTTATTGTTAGCATACTGATTAAAAACTCACAAGTAATTCAGACAAACAGAAAACCCAACACAAATTAGCTTATAGATTATTTGTAATGAAGAGGAATGACACAAGAAATAAGTATTTGAGACATGAATACAAAGAAGAGCAAACGAAAATATAAAGCCAAGAAAATCACAAAAAGTTTGTTAGCACTTAGAAAGCAACCCCCTATCAGAGCAAGTTAATGTCTGCTGCTTTCTGAGTGTCTGCTGATGGCCTGAGAAGATTCCTAATGACCAAAGTTTCACACAAGAATACATAGAAGAAAAAAGCTCTCTCAAGATCTTTGCAACCTTATTGTTGGAAACCCTGATGGGATTGATTTACAGACATACTTCTACATTTTTGAATGTTTCATTTCAGGTCATAATACAGAAGAGGAAAGGATAGCATTAAATCCTAAATTAGCTTTACCGATTTAATTGAAAGAGTTGTCCAAGATACAACTCATGTCTCCAAATTGGCTTGAAATTAGTAAGTTCATATGACATAAGAATTAATGGAGAAATTTACCCAGGACATTCCACAGGAGGACATGAAGTAAAGGTCTCTTTTTTTAAACCAAGACAATCAATCTAAGCACAAGGAAACCAAATGAATTTCGGAGTCAGAGAACTGAATCCAATAAAAATTGATGGAAAGAGCTAAAGTTCAGAGTTTAAAAAAAAAACTAAGGGTATTCTTATACCACAATACCCTCAGGATTTGTGTGGAATAATGGGCTAAAGCCACTTTTGAGCAAAACGTGTGGCTAGCTTCTACACATGGGAAATGTTTTGAAGCTGTAACAATAAGTTTCAGTAATTAAATTAGATTAATGAAACGGAATCAAAAGGTGGTTTAACAAATTCTAATTTAAATGTGTGCATGTGCACTTAGGAAAGCAGATTACACTGCTTTTATTTGATGTGATGGTTTCTCTAACAGAATTCTTTGTTTTTCAGTTGATTTGTACAGGACGTGTGTCACAAAAATAAAAAAAATAAGTGACAAAGCTCATCTTTTAAGCAAGGGTTAACTACTAAGGGCTACTATATTCAATTCACTTCCATGAAAAAAAGGTTTGTGAAACTTACATTTTAATTATGTCTCCTGCTTCTTCTGGAGTTAGACCAGACAGTGTTCTAGCTTCAATATCTAATGGGTCCGGGCAGATCTTTCCAGGATACCTTTGGAGAAGTTTGGCAAGATTTTCACTGTCTCCATTTCTTGAGAGATTATCAGTCTCAAACCATTGGGTCCAGCACTCTGAAAGTAAATAAACAACTAAAAACGTTAAATCAACTTTGCAGATGGATTTGTAGCTTATAAAGGTGTCTAGATCACTAAAATATAAGTCCAGGTGAAATTGATGGTTCTTCTAAGAAAACAAAAGTGGGTTCTTCTTACGAAGGTTGGTGGGAAGATGGCACTGCAATCCTAAATAGATTTTAAAAAGAAAGCAGAGAGTATCAGTCTCTATATCTAAAATAAATAATCCACTAAATGTGACTAAATGTCAAAATGAGCTCAAATTAAAATCTGACCTGATACAATTGGACCACTGACTATGAGACAGAAACAGGGAAAAAAATATGTATTTTAGCAACAGAAAATATTATTTCAAAATAAATGTAGTGGTCAATCTGAATGACAAAAATAACAACATATTTATCTTATTTTTAAAATGTAAAAAAAAAAAAAAAAACAGTCTAATCTGGTTCATCTGACAAGATTTTCATTAGGCAAAAGAAAAAAAAAGAAAAACATTATTTTAATTAGTGTAATAAAAATGGACTTGCGGTTTAAAGAAAAAAAAAGTAATCTAAATATGTAGAGGTGCTTGCTGTCTATGTATGAGTTAAATTGAACTACTGTATTATAAATACCATAAATGTGTGTTTTAGATTTCAAAATGATTAGAAATTAGGAATTCACTTGGGAAAATTGGAAACGAGAATTCTAAGGGACAAAACAAAGGAACAAAACTGTTATTTCACATAAAACCTCCTCCTATTATTATATGTTCTTCTCTTGAAAGAGAATGACAAATTAGAATTTTAGTATATTTAAGAAAAAGAATGCTACAGAATATTTTAACTTCAAGAAATAACCACAAGCTGAAAACGTACTAACTTACAAATCAAAGTGAAAAGACATTTCAGATGTGACAGAAGCTATCATTTTACCCTTAGTTTACTGTGTCAAACTACAGTACAGTACTCAGAATTATTACTATTCCTGGCAGGTTTTGGTTTCTAGATATCTTTTAATTTTATCCACATGTTTCTTCTGACTGTAAGAAATAATTGCAGCGTGCTCCTGTCAGACTTGAATATGATAAAGAATTTGTGCAGGGAGCTAAAGATTAGGAGGATGGGCAAGGGGGCCCTCCAACTTCAAAGACATGGAGCACATCTCAATACGTGAATGTCTAAAGATACCAGTGGAAGCAAGCAAAAAAGCTTTCCAGCAATTAAAAAAGGGCTTTGACTTCTTTGATGCGAAGTAAAAAATTTTCATGTGAATGTTTTTAAGCCTTAATCTGCGACAGATATGAGTACCTTTGGGATTAACTGTACATTATAGTATATAATGCAAGGTCATTCACATCGAATAACTTCAACTTAAGTAAAAGAGTCTCACTGTGTTCACCTTCTTGAGGCCATGATCCTATGAAAAAAAAAAGAATCAAAATTATGCCATGGTCTCCAATTAGCCAACCTGACAAAACAGAATGTTCATTAGTGGGATGAACTTACCACCGATCACTCCAGCCAGAACTGCAAGACTAATCTAGAACAAAATAAAGTATCAAATTTGAATGTGCATATTTTTGCATTAAATATTTAAAATTGCAGCCTAAGAAGTTACAAATTACCACTTTTATCATAACAGCAGATGAGGTTTCTTCTGACTGCTAAAGAAAAATAAAAAGGCTTTCATAAAAAAAAATTATAATAATTACAGAGTAATGTCTCAAAGACAAATATTTTACTCGACAAGCACAAGCCCCACCTCAGGACTTTCTAACAGAAGGATGCAGCTGTTGTCCTCTCCACATTTTTATATCATCCACACTCCGCCCATGCCTCCATGTAACGACTGAAAATATGCAACTGGATCACTTAGCCAAATTTTTGCATTCCAGTAAACAAAAACAACACAAAGCCTGGAAAATGGATTTGCAGGTCACGTTTTATTGGTCACTTCCATTTTGCTTGTGGGATGTTTCAAAAAAGATGAACGGTTGTGCCAGAAGAAAGAGTGCACCTTTTATCCCACAGGGTGTACAAACAGGTTATTGAGGCTCAATTTACCAGAAAGGTCAAGTGTCGGTAAGCAACAGTTACCAAAAATCAACTTCAGAGCTGAAGGGCCAGTGCCTGCATGTTGAAGATATGTCACTGCTCTAAGAAATGCTGATTTAAATAGCTGGAATACCTCCTTATGTCTGGAGGGGACATGCAGGACATTTGCCCTTAAGAGCTGACTGATACCACTGGCCTGAGCAGTTTGATCACCAAACAATAAATTGTAATAAAATAACTACAATGAAAGAATGACTAAATCGATCACAAAAAATTCTTTATCATTGTAAATTGTTTTTAAATTAATCATATGTACATATTTATGATGCCATGATCAGGACCCTACAAGCCAATACAATACATTAAGAACCCAACTACAAGCACTTTGAAAAGTATTGGTTGTCTTTTATTTCCTCTTTATCTCTCTTCTATCATTCCATCAAATACAAAAATATTTTATAGAATTCTTGGTGTTTCAAAGAAATAGGGTCCAATATGTTTTAAAGTGATGTTGTGTTTTATGTTTGTATTTTCTTATTATATGTAGATGAGAAAGTTGAGTGGAAAATCCCAGTAGTTTGACATGCCACAGGGGAAAGGCGATTCTTATATTGAGAGCTTGTTTCTCCCTGTCCAGTTAAGCAGGATTGTTTGCAATAGTCACAATAATATGTATGGACTGCTCAATTTTCTGCTCTGGGTCAACAGATGACTCTTCTGCAGACAAAAGAATTGTAGGGTTGGGGCAATCTGCAGTTCAAGACAATAATTTAGCCACCCTTGATTCTCCAAGACTAAATTACTGAGGGCATTTATTGGCACCAAGTTACATTTGACTGAGTTTGAGTAGAAATCTACGTCATGACTGTCAAGTCATTTACCCCAGTCCTTTTAAACCTGTTGCAATATTGTTCATACATTCAAAAAACAATAAAAATGTTGAATTACTGTTTTTTTTTTTTGTTTTTTTTCAGTCTTACCTGCTTATTTCACTTTTGCAAATTTTTCTTGCCTGCCTTTAATAGTCAAATCTCTGTAATAAATCAAGTTATGTCTGCTAATTAAATTAGTTTCAGATATTTTCATCTGTGCCACATTTAAGTGGAGAATACTTGGCCCAAAAAATGTCTTAATAAAGCCTATGGTCTGGCATAAGCAGCATGAGAGCAAGAACTTACGATGTTTTACAATATCACAATTCAGTCGGCAGACAGCTGCTATACTTTCAGTGACGTGGAGAAATGTAAAGAAAATCTTCCATCTCCTGTGTAAAATAAAATAAAAAGTCCTATCTTAAGAATATTTACACTGACAGTTGCTTCATTTTATTTAAATTAGTCCGATTTCAGCAGTAATGCTCATTTCTATTAATAGGGAAATGTCCAATAATAACTCTTCTGGTTGATGAGAGCCGTGTCAACTCTGCATTTCAGAGTGTCCCAGCAGGGATACTGTTCAGCTGGAAAATCTAATAAAACTAAGTGTGTCCCAGATTACATCCAAAGAAGGTCTGAGAAAAGATGCTTTTAGTCCACTCTGAGTGCGTTCACATTTGTATTTGATTACATCAATGTTGGTGGGTGCCAGATCTGAATAGGCCTAAAAGAATTTCCAAAGATATTCCAGAATAGTAGAGGTAATTTTCAAAGTCAGTTTTTTTATGCTACACATTTATAACAACCTCAGCTGACCAAAGTGCTACACAACAATCACATCACAGATAGATACAGGATAAAACTGGAAATAAACGTAAGATTGATAAAAATATTAAGACAAGTTATTCTCCTTGTGCATGTATATATTTTCATAAAATATTTTGGTGATTGGCCTTTGTTTGGCTTGGTTAACAGTTCAGTAGAACATGTCCATTGACAGGATATGTGTTTGGCAACAGTTATACCTGCACCAACCCCTGTCAAGAGATTGGTTGTTCCCGTAGGGTGATAAAGCACCAGGACAGCAAACCTTTGGAACATGTAGTTTCCCTCCAAAACAGGTGGTGGCAGCACTGATAATGTCTTTATGCTCCTATATTTGTTAATATAACAAGGCCTTTAAGTAAATATTCTTGGTCTTTTGTGAGTTATTTTGAAAACATGGATGTTGTGCTCCAAAGTGGCTCCGGCACCAATCAGAGCCACTTTGGATCAACCGTCCCAACCTGGCCACCCCTATGAACAATTTCTGGCTCTGCCTCCTTCACAGTAACTCTCTGAAGGTAGTTGAATGGTATGAGTTATGACAATATGTAAAAATTTCCTTTGGCATAAACAAAGCATTTTTTCATTTGAATTGAGCTGAACTTTATTGTTGGTGGATCAATTGATGCGTTGCGCTCTCTAAAACAGGTTGTTGAGGAATTTCTCTATTTAGCTGTTGTCATTTCACCTCCTGTGTGGTCTCTGCCAAAGAAAAATGTAAAATGATGGAGTCCCCATGGCTCACAGTAGAGTTAGTGAGGCAATGAGCAGAGCAGGTAATGAGTGCCTGTGATTATGCTGCCAGTTTAGGCCAAAATTTGTAGAAGTGTAAAAGATCAGTTTCGTTTCACCTGTTATGACAGTCTCAAACAGCATATTGTTTAAATTCAGTGGGATGCCATGGTTGGCCTATACTGTATCATAAATGATAGGGTGGAATGCATTAGAAATGGCTGACCTTGATAGTTCTCCTTGCTCCACAAGGGAACAATTGATCTCTGGTCATCTCTCTGACCGAGTCCTTTCTTTTCTGACAAGTCAGATTATTAAGTCCTAGAGAAGATCTAGGCCAGGGGTGTCAAACTCAGTTTAATTTCGGACCATGTCAAGATCATGAATATTCTCAAATGGCTGAGTAATGCAGAATGTATTGATAAAAATCCATATTAAATACATCTTAAAATAGAATATTACTTAGCATATTCTGACAATGACTTAATTTGGTACCATACAAATAAAATCTGATTGGATCTTACAAATAAAATTATATATAATCACCCAAATGTTATCTTGAAGTTGTATTCACATAAGGTAGATCTGTTATGTGGACTGGATTTGGCTCACATGCTATGAATTTGGCACATGTAATCTCGGCATTTCCATTGACATTGAAATTGTTTCATATTTCTCCCCTGATTTCTGCTTTTGCCCATCCTGTCTTTGAAATTTACAGAATATTCATTTGACTTCCATTTTTGGACTGAGCTCTGATTAGCATTTTCAACTATGAGACTTATTATAGACAAGCTATGAATGTTAAATTATCTGAGTTTATCGCAGGTCATCTCTAATCACTTTGCAAAAGATTTTCAGGAAAAGTCAGTGACAATCACATGCTCATTTACTCATTTTTGAGCGATATAGCACAACCTACATACATGTTTATTTTTTTTTTTATAAACTAAAAAAAAACAACTGAACCCTGAGAAAAAATGTAGTACAACTGAATTATGTAAATCCTTTAGGGTCATACTTTACTCTGACCAAATCATCTAATAAGGTTTAATTTGAATACAGCAGAAAGATGCAACCAACAAGAGCATGTATGCTTTGAATTATTTATTGTTTTTGATTAATTCCCCACAGGTAAAAGAAAAAAATCAATTGATACATTTGTTAATTCTATAGAATTTCCTTTCTCACTGCACTTTAAGTAGATGAGATATCAATGACAAACAAGCAGCACCTGCAAAAAAGATACTTAATTTGTGTGTATATCTCATTGGGAATGACTAAAAATGATAAACAAATGGCAAAGAAATTGAAATAAAACTTCAATTTCGTCCCTCTGTTCATTTGCAGGAGTAGACTCAGGCAACGGAGCGACAGCTGCATCCAAAGCGAACTTTGTAGTTCCTGCACTTGTCAAATCTCTGGTCCTTATTGCGGCAGACAAACCCTTTTCCAGGGCTGTAGCTGAAAATGATAGCAAAAAAGGGTTAGTGTACAAGTCTGATTAGAAATGGAAAACTTGCTGAATGATTTGTAGTTAAATTTAGTCTGCTTATTAAAGAATCAGATGCACATTTAAATACTATATACTTAGCAAGCTCATTATAAAAGCCAAATTAAGGTTGAATACATTAGTTTTGGTTTTATAGGTATATCTATTCTTTTACTAAAGAAAATGAAAAAAAAATCCCAGGTTATTTTAACTTGCATCTTACTGCTAATGTGATGAAAATTGTACTTTACAGGCACATGTTTGTAAGAACTGTACATATATATATATTTTTAAGATAACTTACTAATGGAATTTTTGTCCTGTCTTGAGAGCTGGAATCTCATCTTCAACAGTAACAGCCTCAACATAGACAGGATCGGCACAAAGGTCTCCAACATGATTTTCTTTTCTCAGGGCACTCAGATGCTCCCAGTCACCAGATCTACTGGGATGGTCTCGATTGTACCACTTGGTCCAGCACACTGCAAAAAAAAAAAGAAAGAAAAAAGAAAGAGTTGAAAAGCTGTGTTACTAAAACCACTTATGCATTCTTTTGATAGGCAAAAAAGTGCCAGTAAGACACCAAATGGTAAATACATTTATCTTTTTTTTTTGTATTATTAAAAAGGGAATTGATACCATTTTCACAGGTATCAAATGAGCAGCTGAAGCGAACTTTGTAATCATGGCACTTCCGGTCCCTCTGATCCTTTTTTCTGCAGACAAATCCAGATGTTGTGTCATATCTAGAAAGAAGAAAAAGCAAAGAAAACGAAATGTGTTACACAGCGGTATTAAAAGGTTTGCAACTGAGTTGGATGACCAAAAGGGTTAAAACACAAAGAGCAATATGTTAATACTTTATGGTGATCCTGTTTACTTAAATCTTCAAAGCAGGATCAGTGTTTCATCCTGAGTGAATCACTGCTACACAGTCCTCTATGGCAAAAAAATAAATAAAAAAAGTTCATACCAATTTTAAAGTCATGAAATCCAAGAAATAAACAACAAAGAATATCTGACAATTGCACAACAGTGAATGAACCTTTTATTAGTACTTCCAATTATGAGATTCCTCTTTATTGACAAAATTAAATATTAAGGATTGCAGAATAGAATAGAACAGAAAAATTAGAATGACACAAAAGGTAAGAGAAAATTGTCATTAACAAGGCTTTACATTATAACTCAGAGCATAATAGGCAGCTAAAAATGGGTTAGCTCATAGCAAAACAACATTAGGTATTCATGGCTGAGCAAGACTGTACTTACTTGTAAATCTTTTCACCAGTGTCCTCGGCATTACGCCCAGACAGAGTCCTGGCCTCAATACTGGTCGGGTTGGGGCAGATCTTCCCAGGATTCTCCCTGTGAAGAGAGGAAAGCGTCTCCCAGTCTCCACTTCCAGAAGGGTTGTCTCTGTCAAACCACTCTGTCCAGCCCTCTGAGGAAAAAAAAAAGAAAAAAAAACACTGTTCAGAAAGAAACATAAACAAAGGTAAATATGTCTTAAATAAATGCACCAAATGGTATTGCTACTTACGGACAGAGTACGGCTTTTTGCATTCTGGTAAGCAGAGAAGACAAAAGTATAACTGTAAAACTCTCAGATATATAGAGGACCCTGAGAAACCACTAAGACTATCTTACCTTGTTGACTTAAACCTACAAAACCTGCAAAATACAGTTAGAAGAATACAAGTTACTGAAATTACTTCATAGATTGTAATTTTCTTGATTGGAAATTTGTAATTATTTTTGTAGACATGTACATACCAAACAACAAAAGTGTTGCAATGGTAAGATTTATCTAAAACAGAGAGGGGAATCCTTAATCCCTTATTTTACTTCATAAGCAGTTAATTTTATATGCTCAAGTTGTACAGTATAAAATGTAAATTTTAATTGATCTATTAAAATAAATTACCATAAATAAATTTATATCCCTTACTTGGTTGGTCATATTTTCAGAACAAGAGCATCAGGTAGGTGCTGCATTCAAAAATACGAAGACATCCCACATTAGTGTTTTCTAGTTATGCCTGTGTACTAAGTTTAAACAGACAAAGGTGAAGGTACTTTTTAAAATCTCTCAGAAAGACACGTCTTACCTTAAAAATTCCAAGGAAACTAAGGAAGAGGTCCTCTTTGCTCAATGAGATGGGTGTATGTAGGGAACTGTGCCTATTTGTAGCAGCAAGCTTCACCCCATGGCCTACATAAACTTATCGCTAATTAGTACAAAACTTGTTCACCCACATTACCATGGCCAAAAAAAGAGAGAAAAGAAACCCTGTGAAGCTGCACTGATGTGTATAAAAATTATTCACGTTGGTTCATATGTCAAGGCACAGTCAAAGGCATGTGCAACTTGTGTGGCACAACTACATTTTTGCTAAACTATGTGTTACACACGTAGTTTAGCAAGCTAAAACTGAGATGAAAGCTAAACTATGTGTAAACTAAACACAAAGCTGTGGGGTTGAACATTCTTCTGAGAAAGAATGTTCAATGGCCTTAGGTTTAAAACCTGTCCTTCTGCGTCTTACCGACAAATATGAATGGACAAGACATAAAACATTATTTCCTGAAGATTCTTATGTGGAAGAATTTTTTTTTTTCTCCAACAACTACTAACACCTCTTTCATTATATTTTACTTATCATTTTTACATCAACTCTGACAACTAATCTTTGTTAAATGTGTGAATTCAACAAATGTGTGAATTGTGTCCCCTGGCCACAATACAAGTCTCTAACCAAGACTTTAAAAATAAATTTCAAAGTTTTTTTTCTTTCATTATTGATCTTTAATTGTCGATTCACTCAGTAGAAAACCTTTAATTTAAATAACAGAGAAGGAGACACAATGACACATTTTTGTTGAGCGTTTGTCAGTTTAAATGGTACATAAAATGTTATTTAGTAGTTCTGTATCAGTTTATGTTTTGCTTTCATTTCTGTTTAAATATTTATTGGAATCATTTTGTGAAATTACTAAAATTCTCAACTTATAGCTCACATGCTTTACCATATGCCATGTTTTTGGACTTTCAGTCTTTTGTTTTGTTCTCTTTCGCAGTATGAAATGATTATAAGAATTCAACTTATTTCTATAAAGAATTATGGTTTTCATCTCGGCTGTGGGAAACAGCAAGCTTTGGGCTTACATTAGGATATACACATGTCAAGTCACAGTTGATTTATTCTTTCCAAAATGTTCCTTGAAGTGTCTTTGGAATACATATTCTATTGGAACACCTGTGTCCAAATTTCAACCCTCTAGCTGCCAGTTTAAGTTATGGTTTTCCAAAATATATTTTGGAATTTGTTCAAGTAAACATTACGCTGTCCATTTTGTGCATTGCATCACTTCACTTGTCAAGAAACAGTGTAAGAGCGTGATCCTACCTCTAACATGACTGACAGTACACTGGCCTTAGGTTTGAAAAAGTTAAATTGACCTTTGTTCCCCTAAATGTACTTGTTGTTAATGTGGCCTAATGGCTATGTGTCCCATCTAGTCATTAAGCCTCTACATAGACAGCTGCATAGATTTGTCAAGGTTAAAAGAGGTTTGCGCTCCTTTCTTGGTGGTTAATCTAGCAGCCAGTGGCAATGTGAAATTTACTTGACTGTGAATGCTGGGTCCACTTCATGTTATCCTTGAGCCTTAGGGGGCCCTGGCTTGTTCCTAAAACTCCTGTCAAATTTCCTTTCATCTCAGCTGTGTCTTCTTGACCTTGGCACAATGGAGACACGTCTTAGTCATTTTTACTTACAGTTAAATCTCATTTACATACACACTTTAAAAAGACAAAACCATGTTTTCTCACTGTCTGAAAGTCAATTTAATCAAACTATTTCCTTTCTGGGTGAGTTGCTATTATCAAGATTTTATTTATTTTCTTCATCGCAGAATAACGAAAAGGAGATTTTTTTTGTGGACTTTCTTGTTACATCTTTTAAATTCAAAATCTAACATCCTCTTATATGGTGATGATATTGCTTTGTAAACTCTTTATAGGTTAATTAAAACTATGGAACAAAATTCCAGAAAATTGAAAAACAGCAGAAATACAGAGTTCCTTTAAATGAAAACTAAAGACCTGTTTAGAATTGCTTTAGAACCATAATAAACAAAATATTGATCAATTTGTGTATGATTTTGATTATGGCACTCATCAAAATTTAATGTTTGTTCAATTGTTGACTGTAGAGTGTTTTCTTTATAATGTTGTAATGTTCAGTTTTTATTATTTAAAGCACCTTGAATCACCTGGCTGCTGAAATGTGCTCTACAAATAAACTAGATTGATTTAATTTGAGAAAAAGGCACTGAGTTGGAAACTTAACTCTAAGCAGTGTCATTGGGGGTAAAATGATTTGTATAGTTGCTTGCAAAGCTCTCGATTTGGCATTAAAAGGAAGCACCGGTGCTCTTAGGAGCGCATATCTGTTAATACAATTTTAAGGTAGTGTCCTAAAAATATGACAAACTTGTGCAACATCATGAAAAAATTTAATAAATATGACATCAGGAAGAAATTTATAGATTTCTACAAGCCAGGTTTTTCCTTGGGTACAATTTCCACATGATAGAAAATGAATTTGTTCAAATCCAACAATGTTTGAACTTTGCATTGATCCTTTTTTTTTGTTGTCTACTGTTATTTAGCCATTTTAGTTTATTCCTGTGTGATCATTTATTTTGAAAACACTAATTCTTTCAGATTAGTGTTTGTCTTTTCCCTTTCTTCTGTAGTTCCACTATGTCTCAGCTTTATTTATCTTTATCCTCATGCTTGCCAGACTGTTCACCTTCTAAATCTGATTAAGGTGTTGTTTTGTAACCTAACTGCTATGTTAGGTTGACCTCTCTGTATGTCATTTAGTCTTTATTGTGCTACACGTTCACCAAAGCAGTGTTTGCCAACCCTGGTTCTCAAGCCATACTGCCCTACATAGTTTCAATGTTTCCCTGATGTAACTGTAACTGATTCGGTTACAGTTTTTTTAGTTTAGCTAAAAAAAAAAAAAGCCTTTCAATCACCCATCAACTGAATTTAGTTGTACTGAAGCAGGGAAACGTCCAAACATTCATGGCAGTGTGCCTTGAGGATCAGAGCTGAATATCTAAAAACTTAATAGCACAGTTAAATTGATGTATATTCTTAAAAAATTAGCTGACCAATTGCATTGGGTTTTATTTATGGGTATCAGAGTCATTTTTAAATGAGGAGTTTAAAAATTTGAGGGTGGGGGAGCTTCACAAATACGTATTGCTTTTTGTTGGTCTATTAAAGAAAGTTAGGAATCCTTATTTATTTATGATACAATGCTCAGGCTTCTATGGTCTAATACACAGGTGACAAACTCCAGTCCTGGAGGGCCACTGCCCTGCAACTTTTAGATGCGCCTGTGCTGCACCACACCTGAATAGAATAATTAGGTCATTAGCAGGACTCTGGAGATCTTATCTACAAGAGGAGGAGGTAATTAAGCCATTTCATTCCAGTACTGTGTACCTGTGGCACATCTAAAACCTGCAGGACACTGAGGACTGGAGTTTGACACCACTGGTCTAATACAAAAACAGACCAATACATTAATAACCCAACTAAGCTCTTTTAAAAGTAATGGGTTTCCTGTTTATCACACCATCAAATTCAAACACCTTTTATATCATGTTTAGTGTTTCAAATATTGGGGTCCAGTATGAGTTAAAATGGTGACATATAAAATTTCTTTGTGATTTTTCTTTCTATGGAGTAAAAAAAGATGAGTGGAAAATCCCAGGAGTTCAACTGCCACAGGGAAACATGTCACTCTGCTGGTGAGAGCTTGTTTCTCTCTGTCCAGTTATGCAGGGTTGTTGACCATTGTTACGAAATAATTTATGGATTGTTCAATTTTCAGCGGTGCTTCAACACAGCCTTATGAGTGGCTGTTAGGGACAATCACAGCAAACAGACTATTACGGTCACAAAGCATGTTTGGGTGACTCAGTTTTTAGATGTTTTCTAACCAAACCATTACTGTATGGATAGAAAAGAAAAAGCACAGAAACATATTACAGAATCTTTCTTTGAACA
The DNA here is from genome assembly GCA_903066815.1 of Brachyrhaphis roseni. Taxonomy (NCBI): domain Eukaryota; kingdom Metazoa; phylum Chordata; class Actinopteri; order Cyprinodontiformes; family Poeciliidae; genus Brachyrhaphis; species Brachyrhaphis roseni. The sequence continues at coordinate 155,863 of CAEFZY010040458.1, forward strand.
AAGGGAGCACAAAGTAAAAGTTATAAGTTTTGTTTATAAAATTAATTTTATTTTACGAATAACAGTGATGGAGAACGTTCAAAAATTGGCTGACCAAGAAAAATCAGGTGAAGAACCGTTAACATTTTATTTTTTAATTTACAATCCCAAAGTTGTGGAGAAATAGTGTATTATAAAATGTTATACCTTGAGCCTGAAAGCCTGCTAGATGATTCTTTATTCCATGTGTTTTAGCAAAGAAGAATAAATTATGTCTCCTCATCATTGCCTTTGCCTGATCCCTTCATACTCAGAGGGAGCATAAAAGAAGCTCCCTCTGATTTTGGTTCTGAACTTTGCTTCATCAAATGCTTCAATTCTTTAACAGATTTATACTTTGACGTATCTGGTCTTTAAAGTATGTAGAATATTCCTTTAATTTCAGTTTTTTGTTTTTGTTGTGGTAGGCATCATTATATATAGATGTATATAAATATTCAGCTACATGACTTTTATCACAGTTCATCTCTAATCAATTTGTACAAGGTTGTCAGGGATAGTTGGCGAAAGTCAGATACAACTGAAGTTAGAACTATCTATACATAGAATCTATGTATGTCTTCAATTTTTTCACAAAATTTTCAAAAACACCTGAACCCCGAGGTCAACTTTACTATTATTTAATTATAAATTATTTAGGTTCATACTTTGTTCTGACCAATTCTATGCTAAAATGAGGCTAAATTTGGACACAGACAGATGAAAGCAACAAGCGCATGTATGCTTTGAATTATTTATTGTTTTTATTCGTTCCCCACAGGTAAAAGAAAAACCAATGTATAAATTTGTTAAAGACATATAATAATTCCCCTTCTCACAGTGAGTCAAGTAGATAAGATAACAATGACAAACAGGAAGCACCTGCAAAACAGATACTACATTTGTGTCTATGTGTCATTGTAAACTTAAGGAAAGGAAAAGGAAATGAAACAAAAAACTTTAATTTCTTCTCAGAGGTGATTTGCAGGAGTAGACTGAGGCAACAGAGAGACAATAGCATCAAAAGCAAACTTTGTAGTTCCTGCACCTTATTGAGGCAGACAAATCCTTTTCCAGGGCTGAAGCTGATCGTTATATCAAAAGTGTAAGTGTACATGTTTGATTAGAAATTGCTGAATGATTCACGGTCAAATTTAGGCAACTATGCTTCTTTAAGAATCAAATGAATGTTTAAACATTAGTTTACAAGATAATACCTACTACAAATTAAGCTTGATGTTCCTCAATCCAAAGTCCCAACAAGTAATTTGGTGAAAGATTTTAAGATGTATGCCTTGTTATACATTCACAGATACGAAGGTGAGCTTTACTTTCTTTAAAATTTATGGCTAACATTAACTTTAGCTTGTGCTAGTAGACAATATTCTCTGACATTTTCATGATAAAAATGTGCTATTTAAGCATCTAAACATTTTTAATCCATTCTAACGGACAATGTTTTTTTTTTACCTTATTTACTTGTGTACTTATTTTCAAGTGTATTACGTGTGTTTATTGCCGTTAGTGTCAAAAAGAGACAAAGTAACGGGGGAGACTACGGTTTAGGTTTTTCGCCTCTGAAGCATGAGGAAGCACAACTAGCCCCGTACCTTAAAAGTAGGGCAGCACTGGTGTCAGCGATAGAGTTCAGCTGACTGTTCAGGTTCAAAATTGTTGCTTTTAGAAAAATATAGCCGTCTTCTTTAAGGTCTCCGTGTTATTTAGTTGCATTACTTTTGCATGCTTCTTGTGAATAGTGCTGGTGTTTGCAGCAGTGTGTACAGGCAGATCAGTTGCTCGGCTGTCTGGATCTGGTCTGCTGACTCATTCCCATACATTCGCTCTTTCAGGCTGAATACAGAAGTGAAAGGAGTAATGAAATATATTTTGAAATATGTAAACTAGTCTTAACTAATTTATATATTATCCATTTAAATTGTATAACAGTTGATAGTGTAAGATCTGTTTGGCAAGAAATTAACCTAAACCTGATGCATTTTAAAAACCCAGTCAAGGCTTCTTGCCTCTTTTACTGTGTCCCATGTGAGCTGTTTAAATATAATCAGAATATTGCTTATTAGTAATGTCCTACAATGCCAACTGATTATGTTTTAAAATGATTGTTTTAATTGTAGTTGAGCTGAACATACCAAGAAGCAAAACTACAGCAATGGCAAGACTCAGCTATGACAGACAACATAGCTTTTAACAGAGAATGGGTCTTTAAATTCAGCACGTTCAACAATATTATAATTTACCTGTTTGGTCATCAATCTAGAGACCACATGTCTGTTATCTTTGAAAGCAGATGAAACTTTAAAAACACAATGATCTATCCCTTGGTTAAGTTGGAAGCTCTTGGTTCTCTACCTTTTAAAGTAGAAAGTTTCACCCTGTGTCTCTAATTTGAATAATTTCGCTCTGGAATTTAGTGATAGTAATTAATCTTAGGCAACTACACTCTCAGAAGTAACAAGATGTGTTCTATTGCTACCTGTTGTTTTTGTTGCACTTTCAAAGTGAGAAGCAAAATAAGTGTTCAACAAGACACAATGTGTCCAAAGAACAAAAAGTATACAAGGAAGTTGGGTTTGGGACTTGGAACTTAAAACCACGGCAAGTCTATTACTAATTCAACTCACTATTATCATAAAAATACTGCTAGAATAAATAGTTTTTTGTCAAAACTGAACACAGGAAAACTAGGGCATGCCTTTATTTTAAGTTGGTTGGATTACTGCAAGATTGTATTTCAATGCCTCTCCAAAATTTTAAGCTAATCCAAAATGCTGCTGCCAGAGTCCTAACAAGCACCAGGAAAATAAATCATATTACACCAGTTGTAAAATGTGCAGAAAATGATGATTATTAAAAGTTAGTACTGAAAACGTTTTTGTTTACCAGTGTTTTTGATCAAGCTGTTTAAAGCTTCTTTTATGCCTTTAATATCTACATTGTAAAATAATCTTTTTGCTGTTTTTATTTCAATGCTCTCTGATTGTATTTAATGTCCTGTAAATAACTCTTTATTTCCTTGTGTATAAAAGCTACTATTTGTAGGAATCTTGCCATGCCTTGTTAAATATTCATGAACAAACTATTAATGGTATTATAGCAAAGTTGAAGAAACTGAGAACGAGTAACTGTGAGCAACAGTAACTTAGCCACAAAGTCGTAGGCCCTGTGAAATTTTAGAGCCGCTATCTGTGCAGTGTCGAGTGGAAAGTTTGGTGCAGTGAGAATTTAGCGTGGGAGTGTTTTTCAGAAGTTGGACTCAGTCAGTTAGTTCCAGTAAAATTAACTCTGATTGCTTCACCATCTCAAGTCTTTTTGGACAATGCCATTCTCCTAAATTTATTAGAAGAGTCTAGAAGTGACACTACACACCATTACATAAAACAAGACCCATAAAATCATGTAATGAGAGACTTTAGTGTGGAAGAACTTGTCAGACCTGTATAGACTCCTGACTTCATTCGGATAGAACCCCTTTGGAACTATGTACTTATAAAAATGTTATTTATTCCTGTTTTTAAAACTTACGTTTATTTATTGTAACCCTGGATCTAAAGCGAACACGTTTATGCAGTTTCTGCTTCCATTGTCTTCTGTTTTCTTTTCTGTAATTTAAATCCCAGCAAAATGTTGTAATTTAAAGTGGTTTAGTTAATTTTAGCTGCACAGAAAGACCTCGGGTGCAGGAGAAAATTGTATATATTAGTCATTACATGTTCTTTTGGAATATAGTACTTTGGGATAGCTGAGATTATTTAAGTACAATATGATTTTATCTATTAGCACCACATCTGCTGTTAAATACTGATTAAAATGAGTTTTATTGTGAATTATTTTTCATTTTAGGAATACTTTTAAAGTCTGTAGAATGCTTCTGAGAAAATTCTTGCACAGAATATAGTTGGTCTGCTATGAAATGCTTCAGCTGGAAGGTCCTTGAGTCTCATGGCAGATTATAGCACAAACCTTGTGATTGTACTTCCGTATTTCAACCTCAGAAAATTATGTTTTTGACTGCTGGTCAAGTCACAGAGATTCTTGGTTAATATGAATAGTATTCCCCCTGAAAAACCGACCAAGTAACCACAGTGAAGCAGTTTTTGAAAATGATCACTTTAATTGTAAGCCTGGGTGTGTTTTTTTATTTTTTTATTTCACATTTATTTATTAAACTGAAAGATGACATTTTTCTTGAGCATGTTGGGATTGTTAAATTCCCTCTGAAAAATGCAAATGACAGACAAAACAGAAACTCTGGAAATAATTTTTTTCTTCCTTTTTAAAATAAAAAAAAAACATTCAGTAAGATAATATTGTATAATTTATGTCTGAAACCAATAAACTTCAAAATCATAATTTTTTCAATAAAATCATTATTTTTCAGAGATCCAAATTTAAATTGACCTCATAGAGTTCATCGTTTGTTTAGTTTTTCCTTCTGTTGTACCACCACTGATCACTGACTAGACCGCGTTGTGCTGTTACATGTCACAACACAGAGGTTTGCCCTTTTCCAACGTCCACCCTCTGCACAGGTTTTGCGTATGCTAATTAATTGCCCTTTGAGAAGAATACATACCTCCCACTGTTCAATAACAGCTCGAGATGGCCTCTGTCTATTCATACATCAGCATTAAAGTTTGTCATTCGAAGGTGCCACAGCAATATTTTACACTAAATTGTGCTTTGGACTGGATGCCAAAGTACAAATGACAGTGAGGTGTACACTCATTTATCATCCAACTGCAACGTGCGCACACCTCTCTAGATCCCTCCACCCACACACATATCTAGACTCCTTTTTTCCCCTTTATATCTCCACGGAAAACACAGTTTTGGTCATTGTCCTCTGAAACAGGCTTTTCTCTTGACCATTAGCCCAATTTACACAGAAGAACATTTAAGTGGCCTGTCAATGCGGACACACATTTTCAGGAAGCGCATTGAGATGTTCCACTGATTATTTGTATTTATTTAAAAACACTACATTTTGATTATGTAATCTTGCAGTTGTATAGCAAAATGAGCTTTGCCAAATGTAAATCTGGTCTAGTATTGACATATTGCATGTAATTCTGCAAAAATATATATGCTAGTGTACATTCAGTTCTGATACAGCAAAAGACAACACCTGTAATACCTTTTACTATTAATATACCTTTCCTTAGGTTTTTTTTTTAAAGAGAAACATTGTGCTTGTTTAATGAGAAGCTTGCCTAATCAGTAATGTTTTGGTCTGCAATTTTTCTTCATTTATCAGAAAATCTACTGTTCAGCTACTTTAATTTTGTGATCTAATTTTATTTACTCATCAGATGTGGCAGATGGTCTGCTGGGCCTAAGAGACACTTAAGAGCGAGCGTAAAAGAAAATCTGTTGTGATTGGCTATCTGTGCACCATTCTGTGATTCACACATAATTGGCTATCCAGAGAGAGTTATGTTTAGTTAAGAGCTCACAACCTGAGGCAGGTTAGTCTAGTAAGGCAGGACTGCAACAAACTAAAGAAGGTATGTAGATAGCTGATTAGAAAATGATCAGTTAAAGTGGGTCAAAAGAGCAGTCTTAGCATGTAACCTTTCAGAGCAGTATAACCGGGTTCACACAAAAGTGAATTCTTTAAGGTCACTAAAGAAAATGGAAAACTGTGTCCAAAAAAGGAGGAGGGTGAGGAGATGGAGATTGTGAAGTATTAGGAGAACAATTTTGGATTTTCAGTGCATTTGGTATCATGAATATGACAGAAACAATCATGAATAAACCAGTTTCACAACATTTCATTGTTTTTGTTCTGTATAACTATTCCACATGCCTCATTTTGGTCAATTCAGGTCTATCACTGAAAAGGGATCAAGCTCCTAAAGATATATAGGTGTCTGTTTTTCACTGCCGGGTTTTATCTTACTCCAAATGGCTTTGAATGGGATCAAGGTTAGCACTTCATGCTTACCAAGTACTCCCACTTTTCCTCTTCAACCGCTTTTGTGATTTTTCATGTGGGTGTCCTTTTCCATTTAGATGAGATAAGGGATAAATGTAGTTATCAACGGTGAACAAATGTTCAAGTTCCATCAGTCTTTTGCTATATTATACAGTATAACATCCAGCATGTTTTCCTGTAGACTGAGGCCTTATTTCTATATTGGCTCAGTATTCTCACTTATCAGACTTTAGTCATCATGAATATCTTTAAAAAGGCTTCTGTTACAATTTCCCCAATGCTTTTTCCTGCATTTCATCAGTTGATGATTCCTTTTCAGCACTGTCTTATAGGACCTTAATTGGTTCTTGTGACCAAAGCATACAGCATAAACTGTGAAATTGTGTCTTCTAACTCCAACATAGTCATTGATATTCCTTTTGAATGAATAGTTGAAGCAGCAAGTGAAGCTGAAAGGTTGGCAAGAAAAATGTTTTCTCTTGTGATTTTATCTAAAGTCTCTTTTTTTTTCTGCCTTTGTCCCTGTTGTCCTCTCTCCTTCTGTCCCTGATTCAAGGACCTTGTCATTTGTAAGAAGGAAAGGTAAATAGGCTGCATCCATGTAGCACTTTTCTAGCCTTTCTTCTCATCCAAAGTGCCTTTACATCATCTCACACACGTTCCCGAATCAATTCAAACATCTCAAGTCAACAGAGGGGTTCAGAATCTGTCCAGTTTTGACATGCAGCAGTGGGAAGCATCTGGAATTGAACTCAAAACCTTCTTATTGCCAGCCAACTACTGCACAACTACCCACTCCTTGTTTCATTTCTGCTATCATAGCTGAATGCATCGTAAACAGAATGTTAGTTTTATTTGAGGTTGTGAAACAGTTACCTAGTGGCTACCTGGACATGAGATAACATTCCTGTATACCCTGCTTTTGCTCGTCAGTTCACTTTTGTAATCTAATGCTTCAGGCCTGTCTCTCCATGTTCATGAAGTCTTCTTTCTTTTTGTGTTGCAAGTTTCCAAGACGTCTCTTACCTACTTATCATATTCTGAAACTGGTCTCCCCACATGGTAACATTCTTTTGAAACATGGAGGACAGGTGTGACTGGTTTGTTTTGCTCTATTCAAACACACCTGTTTTGATGTTTTAAGCAAGAAAAATAGAAAGGATTTTAAAGGGACATTTGCAAAATTCCATCTTTAGCACATGATAAGTTTATAGATAAATGTCTCAGCAAGAAGATTTGCAGCATTTCTTGAAAACGTTGCATCCAAAACATGTATCCAACAATTCTGCTTTGTTTCTGTTAGTAGCACAAAGCGTTTGTGATGTGAAAAGTGATATGTAAATCAAATGATAGGCTCAACACATCTTTCACTTTGGATCACTTACTCTTCATGTAAATTTCTTGTCATTTTAGTGAATAAACTACCATTTGTTTTTAGAATTTGTTGTCTGTGAAAACGATTACATGAAAGTAACCATGAAGGGAAAAAAAAGGGAAAATGGTCCAAAAAAATAGAAAAGTTAAAATGTCCAAAAATCAAAAGTAGCACATAGAATCAAATACTGCAAAAACAAACCATCCAACTAAATTAATTCAATAAACTTCAAGCTATGGGTAATCACTTTTGGTCATCATCCTTTCAGAAAGAATACTTTTTAGTTTTTATGTCTGACAACATTTTTTTGATTCTTTTTTAATCTAAAAATTCCTTTAGAATTTTTAGATTCAAAAGAATCTAAAAATTCTTAGGGAAAGTTGTAACACTTTCATCTGTTACAACAGTCTTCATCCTCATGTCTGTTGTAAAATAAAGTAGGATGAAAACTAAAAAGCGTACACACATCATACTTTTGTATGTGTACGTTTTGCATTGAGCATCTGAACAGCTTTAGGGCAAAACCTAGTTCAGTCGCCCACAAACTCAGTAGTGTAGGTCACATTTTTGAATCCAGAGTTGATACTAGTTTATTTCTTTAACCAACTGTTAAAAACTATATTTTAAACAAGCTGGTGGACCTGCTGACTATCAAGCTAAATATTCTGTCTTGTTTTCCTAACTTGAATGCTTCATTAGCACAAGGCAGCAGATCTGTTAGAAATTTCTCAGCTCACATTTACAGTTTACAGATGCACTGACACAGAAGCTACAAATCCTTAAACTGGCGCATTGCTCTGACAGTTATTAGCAGTAAGTTAATGTGGATTCAAAGCTGCTTATCTTCACCGTGTTTAGCATTAGTTTTAACAGGCTATCTCAGCAAGGCAACTGACGTGCCTAAAGGTTAACATTGGGATTAAGATGGAGAAATGGAGTGATGAATAGTGACAGTTTCAGATCCTGCATCAACATCTCTGTCAGGCTACCTGTAAGAAAGCTCCACATCAAAGCTGTGATGGATGACTGCAGGAGTCGGGTTTTGGCAAGAACTGTCGAGCCCTTTAATTAGTGTGGACTGATGATCCAGTGTTTTGTATTGATGTGTTAGTGTTTTATTTTCCATGGATGGTGTTTTTAAAAGAATTTCGCTGCTTCTAGCAATTCTGAAGCCATTTTGTAAAAGCCTTGAGTGATTTGATAAAATGACTGAAGTTTCTTGCTTTTTTTCTAAATTGTCAGAGCTTAAATCAATTTTCTGGCAATTGTAAGCCACAAAAGACAAAGAGTTTGTTTATCGCTCGTCATTCACTGCCCTCACATATCAATGGGTTCATAAAATTTATACGTCAAAGTTAGCTGTGCCAGAGACTAGTAGACTCCAGTGTATTCCTGTCTCAGTCATAATGTCTTTGATTTTAGGCAGCACCACCTCTCAGTCGCAGCCACTTTCCCATTGTTGAAGAGATTTACTTGACCTTTGCCACTCAGGAACCACATCGTGAAAATACAGTTTTGTTTAGAAGTCAAAAGGACAGAGCACTATATCTCACCTCTTTTTGAGACTTAACCTTTAGTTTTAAAGATGTCTCAGCTGGGTGTAAACGTAAAACTGATGCACTCAAATAGTAATATGCACTTGATAAAGAGAAATGGATAAAGCTCATGAAACTAATATCCTGACAGGCTTCTAAGAAAGCTCCACATGAAAGATGTGATGGATGACCATCATTTTGTCTCAGTGGGGAGGCTATTAATTGAAAAGCAGCTGTAGATGGATTTGTAACACGGCACAAACTACTTGAAGCCAACTTATTAAAGGAAAAATGGCCATTCATTTTTTCCACACAAATTTGATGAGTAATTTGACAGTTTAAATGTTAATGTTTTTGCTGCGTTATGTTCGTTTAGTGCACAAACGTGGTTTGTCATGCAAGAAACATTTCAATTACATTTTAACATCACAAAGCCAGAGATGCACCCAGGGATTGCCCCTGGCATCGATTGGCCAGTCAGGCAAATCTAAATCCAATCCTTCTCTGATTAGTGAACGCCCATAAATAGATACAATGAACTTGAGCCAAACATAACACTGTTGAGTGTGCAGGTTCTTGTGAGACTCAAAGTGAGCTGCTTTCATTATCAGTGAGGTGTTTAAAAAGAAAATTAGAGGAAACAGGAAGCTGTAAGAAGCCATTTAAAAGCAGTAATCTGTACAGAGGCATGTTTTTTCATTGTGTAACCTCCTTAGATAGGTAGGTTTCAACAATTAAATTGTAGTCAGAAGGCTGAACATAATGCAACAAAACATATCTTCTCTTTTATGCTCTTGAGCTTTAAACCTGTTTGTGAGGGCTGTCAGACTCAGAAATGTCAGTGCTCAAAGACAGTACTGAAATTAGCATTATGGCTACTAATTCTGCCCTTGTTAATCATGCTAATGACCAAGATAAGATTCTAAAATGTCAGCTCTAAATTATTTTTTCTTTGTCTAAAAAAAAATAAAACCAATCTCAGCATGTGTAAGATTTACAAAAATTAGGGATCAAAGTTTGGCCAAAAATGTAACTGTAGTGGTGCATCTCTGAATAAAACTAAATGTAAATGAAAACAGAAAACAGAGCAAAACATATAAAGCGTCTGACTTTTATACCAGATGAAGAATAGTTCAACCAACATGGCTTCGGGAACACAGATTTCACTAAATGAACTGCAGTGTCGTGTCACATTGACATCCTTTATTAGAAAGCAGAGCAAATGTTGCTTTTGAAATTACATGCAAGTGTGAGCAATCAATAAATAAAGCACTAAGTAATTAATCTGCAAGCTGTCACTCAGAGAGCAACCTTGCTTGCCTTCACGGATGCTTATAAAGAGAGGAAAAACAGCTGGGCACATGTGAGAGCCTGTAACACATAGCTATATGTGCAAAAACAAAACCCTTACCTTTGTTTTCCCCTCAGTCTCTGACAGATTGTTTAACTACAGCACGCCTTTAAAAACATTTATTACCTTCCAAAGCTCCACACTTCTAATGAAACTGATCGTTAAGGGAGACATAAACATTAAGCAAACTACTCATGCAATTGGCAGACACTAATGCGGCTCCCAGTCCCTCTTTACAATGGTATATCAGAGAGAGGAGCACAAATAGCTGCCTATTTGGACTATTTTCTTTTGCAATTAGAGAGTTCCCTTATATTTTCCTGAAACAATGTGAACAGATGCAGTAATAATATTTAATCGACTGACTCATGCGAAGATTTCTATTTCCTATACCATTTTACACCCAGTACTTTGAAAAATTGAGTCGAAGGGTGAAGTTTACTGCTTTTACTCAATGTCCTTTGCATTGTTTGCAATCATCTAATTGAATTTGAAGCAGGATAATGAATGTGCATAAGGCCTTATCTACCCAGATGTATAAGTGGTTGTAACCAGAAACTTAAAAATTCTAAAAAGAATCTTTTGCTCGTTTTTTTTTTTTCTTTTTTTTTTTTCTACAGTGTTAATCAAGTAACATCTCATACAAGAAATAATGGCCTTGGGATGATTATGCAAATCAGAGGTTAAAAGATGGGTATATGCTAAGGTTTTAATTATCACTGGAGATGAACTTTATAGAGGGAGTGAAAACACAACACTTTATGCTAAAAACATTTCGATAATGATTACTTTCAATGCAGCTGCTTGCATTTGCATACATTTCGAGGTCATAAGAAACATTCATTTTGCTTTAGCCCATTTGTTGGGATTACTGATAAGCCTACTCTCTGGGTTACCAGAAGCCAAAAGAATATTGGAGTAGAACTAAAAGTCAAAGCTGTTTTCATACTTGGAGAACTATTATTTTTAAGAATTCTACATTATTATTAAAATGTATTCTTTTGAATGCTGCATGTGCACTTTGAGGTTAAAAAAATGTTTTAACATTCATTTTCATTTGGTATTTTATTGGTGTACGCATAATGTTTGGGGAAATAATACCAAAAGTATAAGTGTATAAGATGAGCTGTAAGGAGCACTATGAGGGCTCATTAATATTTCTCTAAAGCCATGAAAAATATTCTATACCATCAGTAACCCATTGTTAGAGCAGCCTATGCACAAATTTGTTACTACGCAGTCATTAACTCAGACCTTTTATAGCTTTCAACTGTGTCTCTGTGTGAAGTCTGACAGCGGGTCTCTTACACGTCATCCTGCGTCTTCAACCATGACAACCATTCAATCAAACTGGCCACCAGGATGGAGCTGGAACCCTTCTCCAGGGAGATGGCTGTTCCTATGGTAACTGTGGAGGTGTGCGACCCAGCAGCAAGCAAGAGAATGCAGTTTTTTTTTTTTTTTTTATCTACTTATGTGTATCATTGTAAAATCAAAACTTTCTGGTAGTTATTTCTGTCACTGTAGGGTTTTTGTAGAAAGAAAATATAGCTTTTTGCAATCACAATTCAGTTTTCTATTTTATTTTCTCTGGGTTTTATTCTGAGGTGCTAGAGCTGTAAAGAAAAACATCATCTCCGTCGCTCCTGTCAGGTATGAACCATGAAAATTGCAAACCAGCATGTGATGTTGTCCAGCGTATGCCGCAAACAGTGGTACAATATTTGTTCTACACAACGGAAAAAATACTTTAGTCAATGTTCTTTTCAAAAAACATGTTTAGAAGATAGACAAAAGCAGTTATCAAAGCACTTCAAGGCTATGAAAAATACATCAGGTTCAACTTCAACAAAAAAATAAAATCAAGTTTACACAATATTTGTATACATTAGACCATAGTTTTCTTTTCATCATTTTTATTGTCAAAATGTATACTATAAATATAGAATTTTTAACTCTTTACCTTTCTGAAGGATGATAAAAAAAAAACCCCCCTGCAAATTCATTCAAATGCAAAATTAGACTTAGGATTCAATTTGTGTATTTTTTCTATTTAAACTCACAGAAAAAGTGATATAATTGTTTATATTAAGAAATAAATCAACAGAAATAGGAAACGGACAGCAACGAGCCTGTCTTCACCTATTTTTTATACTGTAAACCTTAACAAAATGAATACATAAAAAAATCAGACGATTCCTTTGTAATGAAAAAAAAAAAGCTGAAACTGTTCCTAGATTTTCAAAATATTTTCCAAGTGGCTTTACAACTCTTACATACTGGCAAATAGCAACACACCGAGTGCCAGATGAAGAGTTCTGATACTTCAAATCACACACAATTCAACCCTTTTATTTCCTCTGGTTTAAGGTCCTTCTTGACTTAAGGGATCTCCTTCCACTGGTGATCACTTTTCAACTTTTCTCCCTGCTGAGATGCGTCTATTCAATTTTACATGCCATATGTCAGCAGATCTTTAAAGAAAGGACTTAATGGATCACTTCTACAATAGTAAAAAAAACAAAAGACAGCATTCTCAGGGTCCACGCACACCTTAGGATTAACTTGTCTGGTGCCACATAGGGAATATTTCCAGCTTAAAGAGAAAAGAAATTAACCTTTTTAAAAAAACATTCAAATACAACTTAATAAAATCTGTACAATGTAGTACATTTTTTTTTTGGAATTCACCTTTTATTGAATGCCTGAAGAATACTTCATGCTGCATGCATGCCATCTAAATATTTGTTGCCTAACAGCTGAAACCCACCAGCATGTCTCACGTGGAGCCTACTTACTATTTTCACCTGACATCCTCTTTTCTCGGTAAGTAATTAAAAAGAGGTTCTGAGCATAGGCAGTGACAGGAGGTCCACTGAGATAACCGGTGGCCTAATTAGAACAACCTATCTCCATTCCCATCTATAAAAACACCAGCCACCTATACTTTTACACCGGCTGTGGTTTGAACAGCCAGTGTTATGTCTGCACAATTTTACATGCAGCTAAATAGCAAAACAATACAACACCCAGGGGATGAAGGTGTTTTTTTTCTTCAGTTGAGTGTCTGAAAATGTGATTAATAACCTGGTAAAAGGCTCATGTAGAACAGAAGCCATGCCTCACACTCAGTGAAAGGCATATGGTCACTGCTCACAGAGGTGCTGCTTCATCACATTGTGGTGAATCATGTCAATAAAGAGCTGATAAAATATTAACTAGGCACTGTACTTATGCATGTTTTGTTTTCATTTATACCCTACAGACTCGTGTTGTCAAAGAGCTGCCATGAGCTGATTCATTGTGGTGGGGGATTATGTTTACTCAGTTAGCCTCTGTGTTATTTCTCATTCACAGCCCCTACGGTGTCTGAGCTTGTTCATGTCGATTGCTGTTTCAGTCAGCTGCAAATTTTGTATTCTGTTGTGCAGCGCCTGCCTGCTGACAAATTGCCTGTAGAGGTCCAAGGACAGTCATGTCAGAGTCAGTAACGGCTGCGCCTCTTCTGCGATGTTAGGAAAAACCGGTCGACCACTAGAGGGCAGTATCATAATGTAAATAACAATTGACAATAGCGTTGTTAAAGATACTAATTTATCCAGGTCGCTTCTGTCCTGTATTTGTACAGAAAGCGACATGACCTTCTTATTTTGTTTGTAAAGCTGTGTTGCCTTCGTCCGTTCTGTTACTAGATTGGGAATTTCAGTGTAATAAATTGAAATTAGGACATGCTGACAAGTGCTATTTGCATTTCATCTTGCCTGTACAGAAATTATTTTAGAAAAAAAGAAATAAAACATGCTTATGATCATCCAGGTATGTCAAAGTATAACAATCATAAGTTGAATAAAACGTATAATTTAATGCTTTCTTGCTGTAATAATGATGACATTAATACAGTTTTTATTCTTCGGTCCAAGAGCACTAGGTAAAATGGATTTGGTGGTTCGTCACAGTACTTCTGACATTCTGTGCGCTTGATTTATTGTATTACTGGCAGATTATTCAGGTCAAGACTGCTGAGCTCGGTTATGATCCACTGGGAGAGAGGAACAGAGCAAAGGCTGAAACGGAGACTTGATGTTTAACACAAGTCATCAGAAGTCTGTAATAGTCCTGTAACGTCAGCTGCATTATTCATCGGGTGATTTCAGTCTGGGGAGTATTACATTGTATGAGTCTGTGTTCAGTCAGCCCGTGCATAAATTTTACAACCACCATCTGAAAAAGAAAATCTGTGCCATATTAAATACAGAGTAAAAAACAGTCAACAACAAAACACTTTGAATTTGTGGTACAATTGTTTTAGAACGGGAATCTTTTCGTAGTGAAGCTCAATGTGTGGGTTTGGAGAGGAGGCTCTCACCATCTGTTGTACCTGGGATTTAGGAGGATGGCTCAGGCTTACAGTGCTCTGAACAACGAACTCTCTCATAACCCTACAGAGTTGCTGGGAGCCGAGGAGGCGTTAAAGAGAGTTTGGTTGTTGAGTTCTGCGGACCTTAGAAAAAGCCTATGACTCTCTCCCAAATGCCTTTGTGTGGAGGGAGCAGCAGGGGTATAGGGTGCCGACAATGCTGTCCTAACACCAAAGCAAGAGCTAAATCCACATTTATGGTACCAATTCAAGCTTGCTCTCAGTGTGAGTTCAGAATCCACCTGAGCTTCTCCTCCATAATCCTGTTTGTGTTGAACAGTACTTGAAGTTTGAGCCATGAAGAACAGGGTTTCTGGTTTGAGAAACCCTGTTCTCAAACCAGAACAGGGTTTGAGAACCCAGTTCTCAAACCCTGTACATATGAATGATACATATGTATATGAATGATACATATGTATATGAATGATACATGGTTCAGAAACCTCTGATATTTTTCTTTTGTGGACAGAGTGGTTTTGCATTTAGGATGCTTTATGCTGGAGGGACTAGATTTCTCGTCTGGCCCTGGAACGCTTTGGTTTTCCCCAGGAGGAGCTGGGCCAAGTGGCTGGGGAGAGTCTGGGTCTCCCTGCTTAGGCTGCATCCCCCATGATACAACCCAAGATAAGTGGAAGAAAATGGATGAAGATTCACAAGATGGAATGGTTGGAGGGAGTGGGACATAGACAGATTGGGCCCTTTCAGTAGGCACTGCTTGTAGAAAAGCTGCAGAAAGCCTTTTGAGATCATTGCAGTTGCAAAATTTGCCTAATTGTTGGCCAGATCCATTACCTACTGAATGCATTTCAAATCTTTTGAGGGAATATTTTAAGTGATGTTACATGCATCTAAAAAAAATCTAAATGACCAAATTATTAAAACATGTGGCTTTAGAATAAAATTATGAGCTACAGGTCTTATAAAGGTCAATTTATAAATACATAAATAAAGCAAATGAGGAAAGATGAGACAAATTCAATTCATTTAGATGACAAAGAGAGAGTTTGACACAGTACACCAAATACTTGCAATAAAATTTGTGGTGGATTAGCAGACTCTGTCATCCACTAATTCAAAGCATGTTGGTAATAAGGAATTGACAAAGTCATTTTGGGGACATTTCTGCTTGTAAAGCCCATAAAGGAAACAGGATGGGGAGGTTGGGACGTCCTACAGCAAGGACTGACATTTAAATCCTCAATGTGCTAAGTGCTTTACTTTCACCCTAATATTGCTGCTTCGCCCTGATATTGCTCATGAATCATATCATTGGAAGCGTCAGCATAGCAATGTTCCAAACTCCGGATTTGGTTCAACAGCCTGGAGTGGCTTCTGCTGAAAGCACTGTCTTTGTGCACACTACTACTGAAGCTATTCTTGTGGGGGTAAAACAAAATACACACACACAGAAACACACACACACGCATGCACGCATGCACAAACTTTCTATAACATCACACTCGGTGTTTCCGAAAAGAAACAAGATGGAAGACGTACTACATCTGTAACTCTCACCCACATCTTGCCTTCAAATAAAACTACGCCGGGACACATGCACATGAACACACACACACGCACACACATTGAAGTATCCCTCTTGGCTTGCGTTGCACCTTTGTGACAGAACGACGTCTCACTCCAGGAGTGCAGTATTGCATTGTCAGAGGTGTATGACAGATATTAATGTCACGGAAGAACATGATGGATGGAATTCCTTTATGATGTTGCTTTCTATCTCCGGTCCTGTCTCCCAGAGCCTGGCATGCCGCAGACAGCTCCTTAATGAGCTCTGGAAGCATCCATATCCGTTGACAACCTTTCCTTAGCTGCCTCTTTGCCTAAAACTGGTCAGATGAGTGCTGGCTTAGAGGGAGACAGGGCATTATTTCTACAGCAACGTGTCCTGATACCCTTCATTCATATGTATAGGAAACAATCTCTCATCTAATTATGGATGAACACTGAATGTGACAATAAATGAAGTACATTCCAACCTAAAACTGAAACTTAAGCTTAAAGCATGACCTGCAGTTACTTATCAAAACTTAACACAATATGTATTTGAGCAGTATGTTCTTATTAATGTAGCAGGTTATAAAGCTGTATATTGCTATATAAAGTTTGTACTAAGGAGATTTTTCTGTGTTGGCTGACAATGTTAATGTTTTTCTGAGTTGCCTTAAGGTACAAGCTCCCAAATATTTTTTTTAATTTAATGTTTAGCTTTGTACTTAAAGTCTTTTGCGTATGATTTCTCTTTAGGGGAATCAAGCTTTTAATATTCAGAATGTGGGTCCATCAGTTAAGCATTTCACAAAGAAAAACCTACGTACACTTAAAAAAATACATAAATAAGGATATTTGTGCACACACAAATCAACAATTTGTATCATTAATGCAGTCAATTTATTGCATTTCAATTTTTTTACGAACACATTGCAATAGAAATTTTCAGACTGATATGCTTGAGCAGTTTTACTGCAAAACTGAACTGACACCTAGTGGTTAAATTAGTTAAAGCATTTCTTTTTCCATCCTTACTCATCCTTCTTCATTGTCATTTTTATCTTATCATCATGCATTCACTCAGTAGTGCTTTAGGAATCAGAGTTTGTCTTGGACTCACTTGTAAAATCATCTGTAGATGGACTAAAAAGACATTTTCAGAAATATTTATGGAAGACACAGTAGCTTTTAATGATTATTTACCATAGAAACAAATCACACTCCATTTAAGACTGAGGAGAAAGTTACAGGTATTCATGTTTAATGTGCCATTACTGCTGGATTTTATGTTTGTCATGAAAGTAAAGTGATCATGTCTAAAGTGTGTCAACAGAGATATAAGAACATTTGTAAAATTTGGTCTTTGCAACAGTTTTGCGGCATGCCTTGATATGATGCAGCACAATGAAAAGCAACTCTGAGCGCTCCCTTTTGTCATGTACCAATCCTTCATGTTTTTACAAGCAGACTGTTACTGTTGCAAACTGAATAACCTTTACTCAATAGATCCAGCATGAAGTCTTTGTACTCTCTGAAAAATCCTCATTTTCAATGAGCTTCCTTTTCTGGTTATCTGTTCTCTGTGTTGCCAGTTATTATGTGTCCACAAACTGAATATCCTCTCTTGACAGCTCCTGTTTTTATTCATTGGCTTCTGTGTAAAGTCATGGATCAACTGTTGTGTCAACAAGTCTTCAACGGTCGCAGTAGAAATTGTGATTCACAGAAAAACCTACTTTGCCATCTGCTGGACTTGTCCAACAAGTTTCTTGACGTGAACCATTGATGACCCATCACAGTGTTGTTCAAACTATTCAATAAATTAAAATATGCATCCATATGCAGTTTATCAGATCAATGGTACCTTTTCAAAATAATCTGTAAACAGGTAATAAATGTGCCATACTTTTCATTAGGCCCACAATACTTTAATATTAAATGTTGTGTTTTCATAGCTGTAAGTGGAAAAATCATAATTAACAGAAATAAAAGCTTGCAAACATCAGTCTGTGTTAAATAGCCTGTATAATGTGTTTCACTTAGCCGCAGGGGTCCCCAAAGTCGGTCCACGAGGGCCGGCATCCTGCATGTTTTAGTTCTCTCCCTGGTTTAACGCACCTGGATCAAATGATGGCTCATTTGCTCCAGTGAGAAGAACACTGGTTGCTGGTACTACCAGGGGGGAGAATTAAAATGTGCAGGATGGATGCCGGCCCTTGAGGACCGACTCTGGGAACCCCTGACTTAGCGGGTTAGGTTAATGAAAGAAATGAACTTTTCATTAAGATTTGAGTTTATTCAGTATGACTGTATATGGATCATCATCCTTGTTGTTCATGATTTCTAATGGTAACATAGCTTTAAGGAAATCAGAAGACTAAAAGAAGAGTAACATTTAAATTTCTGTGAGGAAGGCAAACTGCATGAAAATGTGAATTTTCCATATATTTCTGCACTGGAATATTGTGTTTTAATGTTTTAGTTTTAATGTTTTAGTATGAAACAAATATGTTTTCCGAGCCTTTTCATCAACTTCTCTGAGCAAATTGTTGATTGGCTTCCATTTTCTATCACTGTACTACCTTTCTTAAGCTTAAGATAAACTGGCACAACAGGCAACACAGGATTGTACTTTCCAGTGACATCTAAAGTTCCCCCTGAAATGTTTAGTTTATGTGAGGTTTTCTTTGGGTCTCTTCTTCTTATAACTTCCAACAAAGTCTCATAACTTTCTTCTGGTTCTGTTCCAGGTCATACAGACAGTAATATTTACTTTCAGATATTTCATAAACAGTGTGATCAAAGGCTTGAAGTCAAACTAAAAACAGGAACATCTGTTAGTGGTAGATGCAATAGTTTGTGCTTGTTACACATTTCTGTGATGTGAAATTGTTTCAGGATACAGTTGCATCATCATGAAGTTCATTCTCACACTTTTCGGGAACATTTTTATCTGTTGAAGCAGTGATGGCTGTTTCAGTCTCAAGGTGCTCTCTCTTTGCCAACAGTTTGCAGTCCCCAATGTCCAACACTCGTATTTCTTTCAGAAATGCTGCAACATGGAAGACGAACAACATGCTTAGCTTGTTCCTTTGTTATACCAATGGCTTGGTAGATCTGCTTGCGCATGAATCAGATTTCTGTCTTGATCTTGACTTTGTTCTGTTGAGATTGCTAAGACATTCATCTAGTTGAAAAACATTAATATATTTCCACTTGCACCACTAAACTCAGGACTGCACAAATATTTAAGAGTTTATTCATTATGTTTGGACTCTAATCTTTAATCAACTTCTTAATCGTTTTTTTCTTTTTATCTATCTGCAACATGGATATATTTTTTACGTGTCCCTGTGTCTCTAAGCTTATTTTGGTGTACTTTAGAGACCTCCTGTGATTAATTTTGGTACTGCAGCTCGGTCATCTTGATCTTGAACCATTCACAAGCATCCAGTGTAACTGCTCTATGAAATAATCCACTTGTGGCTTTCAAAAGAAACAAGTGGCTTCTTTCGAAATCACTTGAAATCTTTTGAAACCACTTGTTTCAAAAGAAGCAAGTGGTTTCTTTTGAAACTATAGCCATTTCTCCAGCCTTAGGGTTTACATCAGTAGTGTATAACCTGGAGGTTGGTTTATCAATTAAAATGTCCTCTTCCTAAGCAGAATAATTTTCAGTGAAAGGGCATTTAAAAAAAAGGATGCATGTATATTTTACTACAGACAAAGCTAAACAATTTTATAACTACAATCACCAAGTCAGAAAAAAATCTACCAGTTTTACGTCACTTAAAAAATTAAAACTGACAAAATAATTTCCTGAGATATTGTACTTCATATAGCATTGCTAGATAGTACTTCATACTATCTAGCATAGTGTGAAGTCTACTATGTACCTTTAATAACACAACTTATTAAAGTTTGTCAGATAACATTTGTCAGATTTTAAAGTAAGAAAAAATCTGAAAACTATGCAATGTGATAAGTTCATGGGACATCATTATTTTTACAAGGTTCTGTGAACTCCAAGTCAGTTTTCAATCACCACTTATTCTGTACTTATACCATTCTTTCTGTAAGAAACCCAGTGCCAGAATAAATAAACTCCACACAGCAGAAGGCCATTGTCCCATAAAGAAGGGTAGGTTTATGAAACCAGATACATTCAAACTTTACCTACTTGAAGACTTTGTGTGATTTTTGTGTAAGTATCATAACCAACTTAGAATAAACTTAGAATAATTTAAAACAAAACTACAAAAACCTAATTGAGACAGCAATGAACTGAATAAGTGAATAACCAAAAGTATTCCAAGATGCCCAATATGTAAGAGATAAACTCAAAAGTGTTACAAAACTTATGAAACTCTATCTAAAATATTTATGTTCAAAGTATTTTTCAGCATCTCACATTTTCTAAAACTATCATATTCTTCAGCTTGAAACAAAGTAGAACTAGATCACAATAAAATTTTCAAATACATTTTTTTCTCCTAATGAAGCTTATTTTTTAGTAGACACCAAGATTATTTTAAAAATACAAACCTTTCATTCTTGCAACCTGCTACTGAATTTTCATTGTTTAGCTGATTTTTAGATGTTGCTTAGAGGTGACAAACAGATATATATATTTGTAACACAAGAGGGCACTATAGCTTCACTGGTGATCTAGTTATTTTCTCAAGCTCCAGAAATGGTGTTTCACAGAAACAACATGCATTACTAAAGGGGATAACAGCATAATACATTTTTCTAAAAGTCTGCATTTTAGTCCTCCACATTGTTGGGATGAACAGGAACCAATCATTAGAGATTCCGCTCCCCAGCCGAAGACAGCCCCACGTTCAGTGAAGGTCGGTAAAAGCCTGCAGCGATTTCCTTTCCTCAGGATATTAGCACCTGCATATCTGTCCACGACAGGCCCCTTTCTTTTAAATTAGCCACTTCCTGCGAGCGCCCTCTCACTCACCTTTCCCTGCTTTTTATTGTTCATCCCTGATGTGTGACGGAGTGCTGCAAAGAATGCGTCTGCGCTGAGGTATGATTGGTTGAGCCTCTATGCCGAGCCGTCTCCTCCAGGAAGTAGACATTACTGCCTGGCTCCTTCTTTCTTCTCTGACCCCACTGTCAAACATGTACATATTTATAGGCAGGGGGCTGACTGGGGAAAACACTTTGAATTCAGATGGAAGCGGGGCTTAATAGCTGCATTGAAGGGACAGTAATATCTGTTGATTTGTGACTGATTGTAAAAGGAAGACATAGGGAGTGCAAGAGCATGGGGGAAACAGAAAGAAGGAACTGCTTGATGAAAAGAGTTGGACAGTCTCTTTTTAGCTGTCAAAATAAAAAATATTGATTTTAGCAAATAGCGAGAATACCCTATTGGTTAGAAAGGTTATTATTAAAAGATGCAGTAAGGAATTTAACTGCCAGCTATTTATCAAGATTACCAAGAACAGCTGAGAATTTCCACATCTATTTTGTAACTCAGAACCAACATTGGTCCCATTCACACTTTTCTCATTCATCGACCAGAGAAAAGGGCCAGGTCACTGCAAGGCTGGAGAGTAAATATTTGTTTTTTTTTTTGTTTTTTTTTGTCCCTCTGCTCAGCTCTGAACCTCAGTGTCCCTCTTAAGAAAACTTTCATCCGCACGGGAGTAACAAAAGCAAACAGTTCCACATCGCGCCGTCTGTCTCACCATGGACCGTCGTCTGTTTGTTTGCTCAGACAGTCGCCATGACAGACGGAGGAACACTGGAAGGGAGGAAAACTGAAAAAGAAAAGCGAAGAAATGATAGGAGGAGGAGGACGAGGTCAGGACTTATGGAGGTCTCCCTCACAGATGGTGTGCTTGTCTAAAATTCCCAAAAGTGTCGCTCTATGCAAATATGGCCCTGATAGAACTTAAAAATAATTCAGGCATATGTTGAAAACCAAAGCACGTCCATCATTTGTACAGACAAAGGACATAGGGGAGTTAAAAACTAAAGTTAAGAAATAATTTACTGTTTCAGTCAACTTAATAACTATTTTAGAAGTTAATTTAAGGCCATTGATAAATAATAAATAGTAAATCTAATGAAGTTTCCAATTTCAATTTCAATTGTGTCCAGGCTATATTATGTATTCAGTTCTTTAACCAAAAAATGACCAAACTCTGACATTAATGGATAACACAATGGCTACACAAAAGTAGTGACAGCAAAATCGTCCAGCTTGACCTTGAGTAATTTGAAGATTTAAATGGTGATCTATCTATTGAGGAGGAGGAAATCATGTTGTCTGAGTGTATCTGGTTGGAGACCTATCAGACCAGCACCCTGCAGAGAGATTTAAAACAGCTGTCGTAGCCTAGCCTGCCTATAATTTAAACAAGACTAAATGACTATGAATGACAAACTCTGCAATTCAAAACAGCACGCAGGTAGACGTTACTCTGTTAACCTGATGCCAACAGTCCTGTCCTGTTGACAAATGATAAATAATACTTTATTGCAAAGAGTAACTTGACAACTGTCACTTTTCTGCATATAATAACTGCCTTTTACTTGTGAGGATCTAACTTTTTGTTAGAGTTCCCTTGTTTTATTCCAACTGGGTATATTCACCTGGAGTGCACCCAGAGGAAAAATAGTGATGCTGCACCTAATAATCACCAAAAGAATAGCTTGCTTGCTAAACTTTTTGCTCAGAGACAACTGCTGCAGTCACATCACTGTTCTGGCCTTTAACTCCCCTCTATAGCTGTTTGTTGTAAATCATTGATAAACTATGTCATTATCCTCACCTCTTAGTTGTTTCTCATTTTAAGTTAAAAAAAATTATTATTTAATTGATAAACTTGTAGCAAACAGTGTTATAAACCGAAACATGTTTACATGGGTAAGAAGACATCCATGCTTCCTTTCTGTGTTTACTTGTAAAGAGCTCACCCATGTTTCTTTCAGAAATTCTTTGTCTCAAAGGTATTAGTCATGGGTCAAAATATTGTTTTTGTTTCAAAAAGAGGTATTTTAAAATTAGTAACACCGACTTTAAAACCAACCACTTATAATATCTAAATGCTTTTTATTTTTCCAGGTATATTTCATTCCACACTGGTTAAAATCGGATCATGGCCTCAAAATCAACAGAGCGCCCCCAAGAGATCAAGAATTGTCAGGTTCATAATGCTACACACAATAAAAATGAAATAAGACATTCTTATATTTTTGGTTATTTTGTATGTATAAAGCATAAATGTGTAAATATTCCAAATAAAAAGAGAACATTAATTGAGCTTTGATGATGGATTGTAGCTTAAAGGGTCCCAAATCAAGCACTCTTTGGTACGCCTCTCAGTCTTGGACCAGCTCTTGTTCAAATTAATATTATGGTTAAAAAATATAAAACTATACACCTAAAAGAAGTGTGAGATTGAGTGTGAATGTGCGCGACTTTCCTCCTCCCCTCGGCTCAAGCGGGTTTTGTTGTGCATGGTGAGAAGAGGGGTTTGAAGGAGCAGATCAGAGGATGCTGTAGAGGCTCACTGAGCACTGGGGTGAGATTAGCTCTCACAGAGAAATCAAACTGACCTGGGAGGCATGCCATCAGAAGGACAGATGGATGAGAACTATTGACCTGGTGACCTGCATCAGATTCTCACTAACTCATGCTAATTCGCATGCAAATGGCTACAAATGTTCTCTCAAACTATATTTTTCCTCAAGCCCTTTACTAGTTTCTTTCCTCTTAGCAATTTCAGAATACTTTGCAAATCAAGCTCTAAAGCAAAAAGATTATAGTACGTGAAGCTAATCAACACTCACACACACACGCCAACAAACACATTCTCCCTTGTGGCTTGCCCTCATGGTGGTCGGTTGCACTTCTAAAGGCTTAATCTGTTGGACCCACCTCCCTGGTTAAGAGAACAAAGGCTCCTCTCCCCGGACACAAAGGGAACTCACACACCCCTACACATGCGTCCGATTCCAGCCCCAGACAGACCACCCATCCTTGAAGACCATTGCCTTACACACAGCAGACAGAGCAGGAGCAGTTAATGACAAGATTGTCTTGTTGCCCTACCCATGCCGTTCCAGGAATTAAATTCTCTTTTACATTTTCCACAGAGTGGCTAGTTCACACACCCTTTGTTGCATTTGGAGTTTTGGTTTCATGGCACACCATCCTGAGGACTGCCTGGCAGGCTTTGATCTGAGGGTTGACTCGAATATGTTGCTCTTAGTGGCGAGGAGATCAGTTTGCCTTGCCACAAAAAGGAACTATTGCCATTCTTGCAAAAATGAGAATCACATAGCATTAAAGAGCAATGTTTTTATTTTGTGTGGCAATGATTGCTGAAGCAAAATTTCGTTAAAGGACATAGCTCTTCTGTGTGGAATTTTTAAGATATTTTGTGCGTGCTAAAAGCACTGGTTAAAAAAAGAAAGCCGTTTTCAATATAATTTAAAATATGAAAATATCTTCCAAAACAATTGTCTCCTGTTTTCCTTTGTTTTAGCAATTTATTCCCCAGCTTACATTTGATATTTAGCAGTGACTGGTGTAGGGAAGTCGATGGAAATGGCTACATCGTTTGCTGCGTTTAGCATAGAAGGGGAGAATGGACATTCGCAAACTTAGCTTTACAGTTAATGTTTCAAAATGTGCAAACACAGTCAAAAACAATAAAAAATAAGAAAATGAATGTAAAATGTGTATTAGAAACATTGGAAAACCCTATAGGAAGTTGGCTATTTTGAATTAGAGGCACCATTTTGCAATCTTTACACTCTTTATCCAAGACAAACTCCTTCTGCAGATTCTTGGTAGGTCAGATTTCTCTGTCCATCATCACCTTGAGTGGTCAAAGTTTGCTCAAGTCTTTTTAGAAACAGTGCCAGCTCTCTTAAAACAGGTCTTGTTAATGGCGTGTACTGCATATTTATTACTTATTATACCTAAGTCCTGAGGTTTTGTATATATTGCTGTCCCTAATAGCTTTTGTATAGGCCTTTCACAACTAAAAATGGCTTATACTACAGCAAATGTTTGATTTGAACTTTATTTTGACATTGCAACTTTAAAAATTTAAACTTCTTAGTAGCTGCTGGTAGTGCAGTTTTATTCCCAGTAAAAAAACAAAAGAAGCATTCTGTTTTCTTTGGTTTGCCAATCAAAACTAACATGTTTTTCTCACATGACTTTAGATCTCATAGCTAAATTTTATACCAGTTGGGAAGCTGTCGCTGATCTGATCTGTGTTTACAAACCTGAAAGCTTTTACAACAAACTGTATATTTCTGCTCATGTATTCTATATAAAAGCCAAGTCCAAATTTGTTCCCCACACATCAAATCATACTTTAAATTTGAGTTATTGCCATTTTAGCATCACATTGGATCATTTCTGACAACATTTTATTTCCCTAATGGTCTATATTCACAAGCTAAAAGTACTTTAGTAGTTGCTGAGGTATGTTTTGATAATAAAACCAACCTTCACAGCAGAGACCCTCCTGTGCCCGCAGGCTCTATTTCCCCCTGAGGATTCTGCTTGACTGGCTGAGTAACTGCATTTGTTTGAGCTGAGCTTTCTTGCCGTTTACTCACAGCCTCCGCAGAGTTGCCTGCCAGATCTCAGTAATCCGCAAACAATTATCATATTTGCTTCGGCCGATGACTCAGGTTTTTGTTTACTGATTGAAAATTAACAATTTACACAGCTGGGTTTGTAGCGAACACCTTTCTTGTCTGGCTGTGCTCCATCTGGAAACAGAACAGGAGGACTGATTTCTGTCAAGGTGAAAAAAACAAAGCCTGGACAAATAAATATGTGCCAGGACAAGTACTTTTTCTATTTTATAGGATTTTTGTTGTCCCAAAGGTTAGGAAAGTAAAAAAGAAAATCTGAATTTAGCTATTTATCTTCAACTTCCAAGGAGCAAAAAAAGATGTTTTTTTGTTAGTTTTTTTTTGTTCAATAGACAAAATTAGATTCAATATTTCTAAATTTGGATTTATGAAATCCTACAAAACCTCAGACTTCTTCAGAAGCTCATAAACACAAGAGTTCACAATTTAGATGTTTTGTTTGTCATATTAAGATGCTCCTTTCTGCATGAGCTAAAGAGCAACAGCCACATGCTTGTGTAAACTATGTTAAATGGTCCATAACTCCAAAGGTCACAAACTGCTGAACAATAGTGTGAGAATACAAAAAAATTGCTTTTAAAAGTCAAAGAAAAAACATAATGCATATTTACAATGTTAACATTGTTCACAACAAAACTTACAGACATATCAGACAAAAAATTTAGAATTATACTGCCAACTATACATTTGGGACATAAAGTAAAACTACACACATAACAAGTAGCCTCTGAATTTGAGAGGCCTTTAGATTTTTACTGCAAATAGTTTAAGATCACTGGCTTTTATTATTGAAATCCCCTTACCCATAAAGATCAACATCCACTCATCTCTTTTGAATGACATGTTCTTTTGTCTCAATTTTCCAGGTTTTTATATTCAGGATGTTAAAAAGAAGTAATTTAGATTCAAACAAAATTTAGAAATATTAATTATAAATTGGCGTTGCTTTGGTAGAGGGATAATCTATCATTGCAGTAAGTAAGCTAAATACTGTCCTGGTTTTATCCAAACGTCTATCACAGTGTTTTGTAAAGCATCATCATCTTTTCACTCACGTTTCTGACTACAGTGCTGACCGTAGTACAAGACCGCACTGGCGCGAACTAAGGTAGCTCTCTGTGGAACACAGGTTTTTAGGTCAAAATAGGTCATGTGATTAATCTGCATTATGTAATGTCAACGTGTTAAACTTTTTAGATCAATCGCATGGGTTAACGCGGTAACATTGACAGCCCTAATTATTATAAGTAAAACTGTTAGTTGTACCAATGAGTGTGCCGTCAAGGCACAATTATGACATGCAAAACTAGGAACAAGTTGCCAGAGGAGAAACAGAGGTATAAAAACACATCCATTTCAGAAAATGGTGTCTTTTTTTTTGCAAAATATACTTGATCAAGTCATAAAAAAACAACTTCATGCTTTAAATAGTAGTTTCGAATGTTGTAAAATCTTAAACTGTGATTGAATTCAGCTTTTTTAAAGAGTAAATTTGAGCCATTTTGAGGTGTGAGTGATGAGGTGCACAAGTGATTAGCTAGTCACATTTTTTTTTTATTGATTTCAGCCAATAGGATAGACTACTTATTGTCAACACCACATCATCACCACAATGCAGTATATTTATAGCACTTGCTATAAAATAGCAGGTGCTCCACAACTGGCTTGTTATAGTTCAGAACCACACTGATAACAAGCCATTGGAAAAGGAGACCTCAGCCCAGGTCTGTTTACAAATGCTCGCCTATATTTGGCCCAGAGATGGCACAGACAACTTTTGCTGGTAGGGTAAGTGGTAAGAGAAAAGAAAATGAGAGAATTCTCCACACTGTTGTGCAGCCGCAAACTTTCTACAACTTACAACATGCCAATGGATTCTTTGGCAGGAGAAAGAGAGAGGCAGGTCACGAGAGCAACTGGACATCTTGAAGCCAAAAGGCGTACATCCTTACTTCAGAGATGACAAAATCCATCTGCTGAGACAAAATGCTGCTGAGAAGAAAACACATCAAAACCACCTATAGAAATAAATGAATATCTCAAATTACATAAGTTCACAGCCTTACTGGAAAATGGGACAAAACCTGAAAATGTTTAAAGTATATTTTTCTAATTAGATGAGACAGACAAAAACTAATATTTGTATGCAAATACAAATATACCTGTTGACAGTCAATTCTTGGTTGTGAGATTATTACAAATTAATATAAATGAACAGCCTTTAACACCCCCTGTGGCTCATCGGGTATGTGGACAGTTCTTATGAAACTTTGAGGTTTATTTCCGCACTAATCTCATTTGGAAACTTTCACTGGAAAGTTCAGAATTAATCTTTTTTAAATCTGAAGATAACTCTAAACACTCTGGAGGAGTGATGTTCCTTGTTTTGCCGTGGCCAGTCACAATTATTTCTAAGTGTATGCTTTTCCCTCCATGGACTATAGTAGGTGTGCTTCAGGTGAAAGTTTTCAGGATGAAGTTGGGGAGAATTAACCTTTTCCAGGGGTGTCAATACATGTAGAGAGTTCTGCTGACCAGCAGCCTAAACCAGATATTTGCATACACTGTAAAAAAAAAAATAAAACTCTCCCGCCCCCCTTCTAATTATGTCTATTTATCCAAGACCAGAATAATGAGCAGTCTTTTACATTCTTCAAAAATAGAGATATACCAAAATTGCTATGTCTTTAAGCTAATAATAATCAGCGAAAAGGTTATGCTTTAAGCTTCTGATTATTGTTCTTTTAAAACATTTAAGTTCTCCAGGAACAATTGGGGAAACACCTCAAACACCGTTTTCTTGGAAAAACCAAAATTATTAAGTCAAGATATCAGGAAGAGAAGTGTGGACCTTCACATCTGGTTTGTCTTTGGGTGCAATTTAAAGATGCCTGAAGCTGCCACAATTCTATTCAATTATAAACAGCATTACAGTCTTTTGCAGTGATATAGTAGAGTATGGCTGGGAACAGTTTTCCAGAGGTGTGCATGTTTTCTGTTCAGTGTATGTATCTGTAGATCACTTCTGGCTGTACTCCCAACCTTTCTGAAAAATGTGTGCTGCTATAGTTTGCGCCTCTCAGTCTAGAAGGCATTTCTTTTTCCAAATTGGTCATAAACACAGACAGGATTGCCAAGTGGGAAAGGCATCCATCTCAAAGGCTTTACAAAATGTGTAATAGTGTATCAACACAATGTTGTTACACTAATGTTTCTTCATAATTTGAGAAACCAATAATCTGCTTTCAACTGTTGCCTTTATTTGATGTTTGGCCTCTAAACTCAGTGTATGTTCAGAATAATGTTAGATTTGTTATTAAAAAATACTCATGTTGTAGAATACCTGGCACATACATGCTGAAACAAATGTGTTACATTAGCCAATACTGCTGACAAAGAGTCAAAGGAAAAAGAAAACAGGTACAAAAAAATGGGTACATTGGGTAACAAGTTCAAGGTTCTCAGCTCGGTAGATGCTGTACAGTTATAAATCTGTATGAAACCTCTTGATATGCAGTGCTCCATATGAATAACTGAGTCTGTTGCTTAGTCACAGAAATTATGTAAAAACATGCATTCAGTCTGGTCGGCTGTCTGATATTTGGATGGAAAGCAAGAAATCGTGGGGAGAGAGACAGAAATAGAGTGCAAACAAGAAGGGGAATGAGCACAGATCAGCTCAACTGAGCTGAAAAGAATATGAGAAAATTTTTACTTCCATATTTTACTGTCTGACACTGAAAACAAACAAAAAATTGTATGCACTATATGTCTCCTCCTCACACATAATGGTTCAGCATCCTTTAGGAAGCTGTGATTATAATATCGTACCTCATTTGTCAAAGATTAAAACAGCAACTATAAATCTGTTCTTTTAATATGTTTATTTTTGCACATGATGTCTGGAAATGGTTGTGCCAGAGGATGAAACTTATCTGACCAACATCAGTTGAGCTAATGCATTAAGTCGCCCTCGGAGGTTTGATGTGTTATTGAAACAAGATAACTCCAATAGGAGTACAAGAAGTAATGAATTGTAAGTAGAAGTTAGGTTATTTATTTATTTACTTATTTATTTTTAGGTCATTTGTAGTCATGTCGAAAAGCTAAACATTTCCCTATCCAATCTGTTTTACCCCTGTGAACACTAAAATAAAATGTAGATCATATCATGGGGGCCTTTAGTAAGATGCAAACATATTTCCCATGATACCAGCATGTGAATAACATTTATGTCTAGTATGACACTGCAGGAAAAAGATTCATAGTTCTCTGGATAAACAGAGATTTTAAATAGACAGCTGGCAGAGATTCACGCTGTTTACCATGACTTTCATCCCACACACTGATTCTTGGCTGAGTTTTCACCCTGAGAGATTGCAAGATTGATTACGGAGGCTTGTGTTGGTGTCTCGTGTAAACACATGCTTGTCCTCTTTCCTCATCATAGCCGTTTCTGCTTCCAAACCCATGAACCACTCTTTCCTGGAGCGCAGTCTCCTATTTTCTTGGCCAATTGCAGGGTTTTCAAGCTTTTCTATGTTGCATTGTGGCAGCAAAACGAGGTGACACTGACATCCCAATGTTTTCTAAGTCTGTCTACGAAACCAATTGTGTGAAATCGGAACCACATTGCTCTGGTTTGCTCCACAAAAAGGCATGTCAAGTACTTATCTGCACGTTGTTTTTAGCATCTAAATGTAATGTTGAGTTTATATGACTTATTTTTGCAGTTTTGTAAGTAATTATAGTAGCTCTAAAAACACTTGCTGTTTTATAAAAGTCAGTTTGAACAATTTAGCAAATATTAATTTGTCTTGAAGTTAATGTTCTGCATGATTTTGAGAACAGATATGTAATTTCTTTGTTTTACAAATTCTTTCAGATTTTAAAATGATTTTCTGTGCTAAATTTGTTTTTCCACCCAGATTTTAAATCTGTCTACTAAAATTGCTAATTAAAAAAGTCACAAAAAAGTTGTTACCAGGAGCTACAGCTGCTGTGCAGAGATTTATCCTTCAGCTAAGATATGAAACGGGTCGGTGCAAGCAGCACAAACTCAAATCCCGTCTGGTTTAATGAGTAAGACAACAACTCTTACTGTTGTTCCTGACCAACTTGTTGTCTCAAGCTTTTTTTCTTTAGTGGTACTTCTGGTGTTGGAAAATGCTGGATCAAAGATGGGTCTGAACACTTAAATTAATTCTCCCTATTCCCATTTTTATATGGTGTTGGAATTATTGTTTTATCTCTCATTTGTTTCTTTTTTCTAATTTAACCAATAATAAATGCACTTTAGTTCCATTCATAAAGAATACATTCAGTATCACTAGTTTCTGGTGATTTTTCTATAGTTGTCCCAATATAAATCTTACTCTGAGAAATTTAAGAAAATCATCTCACTTCTTTAAATTTATTTTGACGATTTGATTAGAAATGAAGAGGAAAAAAAACATCCTCCATCAAACATCTTTTTATTTTTCAGGAGACTTTTGAAGACATTCATTTATTTTAATAAATAGAAAGAACGGAGGTCATCTACACTGCATATGCTGACCAATTAAAAATGGTTCTAATCATATCATTTATTTATTTTTAAAAGAATTGTAAGGCAAGGATGAGTAAAGAGACGGAGTCCCGTATTGTTAATGTCACCAAAGTATTAACAATGAAAGACATACAGTATGTGATACTTGATCTGTTGGAAAGTTTAGATTTTATGAGCTGTAATAACGCTGTTTCACAGGTTAAGGATTTTAATGCACTTGTAAAATGCATTTTATGTCCCTTCACAGAGACATAAATAATATGCTTCCCAATACATTTTTGAGTCTTGTAGAAGAAAAACCCCAGGGAATTATAACATGCTGAGCAGTATGAGGTCTGGGGGGGAATTAGACCGTTGCGTTTGACATAAGAAAATCCTTTCATCAATAAAGTTAAATAAAGCTCTCTTTAAAACAATAAACTGGCTAAACTACAGAAGTGGCGAGGTTTGGTAAGGCAAGCAACACATTTACATTCCATTTTGTTCTTGAGGGGGCAAAATAATGCTGATACCGCCGAGCATAGGTGTGATCGAAGCCAATGTTAGCTTTGTCAGCTGTAAGCTGGACTGTGTGTGTTCCAGTGATTTATTCAGCTCCCCTGCTGAACGCCATGTAGTGGCTGAACACCATGCTGGCAGCAATGACAGGCTCCATAGCAATCTGCCAGACTCACAGCAGGACAGGACAAGCTCTCAGCTTCTGTTCTGTCTCTGGAGCTGCACATCCAGGCTATTACTTTTCTCTCCAACATCATCATCATCATCTTTCTCCGTCTCCCTACTGATGACAGCTTGCAAGTTGCAGAATGCTGCTTTTTAAACAATCATTATCTATAAACTATGTATAAACTGTGTGCTGAAGTCATCATTTTTTATGATTATCTAGTGTGATAAGTGTAAAACACACAAACCGATTAACAAACTCTGCTGCTTTGATTTTTCCTAAATTATTTGGACAATAAAGTTTGCATCAAAACACAAACACCAAAGGAGCACAAATTACTCAATCTTAGATATATTCATTTTCTTGGCCGTGTTTTCTTTGCTGTGGAAAATATCACGGTTCTCTTCCTCTCCTCCGTGTATTTCTCTTTCCTGTTCCCGACGCTCAGCCAGCTATCACTCTCCAACGACAGATCAATCACCGCGACCATATGTGGTGATGTCATCTTCTTTCAGACTGAGAGAGAGGAGCTTGCCGTGTCCATCTGCTTCAGAGCATTCCACTGTTTTAACATTTGCATGGCTGTCAGATGGGCAATAAACTCAATTTTCTTCCAGCAAAGAGAAAATGAGTCTGCTGGCTGTGAAATAAATTGATCTGCTTAACAAATCTCTGTCTCACATTTAAGACATAAATAATTTATTAACTACTCTTATTGAGCTCAATAATAATAATAATAATAATAAAAAAGCTAATTGTTGTTGTTAGCAAAGGCCATGCACACACATGCACCCTGGATGTATGGCAAAACATCTTCTGGCAGGGATTTTTTTAAAGGGGGAGTATTATGTAAAATTGACTTTATATAATGTTATAGTATCATTACCTCCTCGAAAACATACCTGGAGTTTTGCTTTAGTTCTGCCATGCATGTTTAAGAAATCCTTTAATCTCCCTTGGCAGCCATTTGTGATGCAAAAACACTTGCTCTCACTGGCGAGACGATTTAGCAGCCAAAAAATAAATAAAAAATGGCATCTCATATTTGCTTATTGGAAGTACATCATTTTTGTTGAAGCACAATACTATTCAATTAATTATTGATAAAACAAATATGCACTCAGTTATCATTTACCTCAATGAAAACAAAACTTTAAGAATGAAGCACAATACGTCATACTACAATATAATGCTCATTTTACTCCAGATATACAAAATATGGTTCACAAGCTTCAAAAACTACTTCACATCCCAGGGGAAGGTTAATGGGAAGTAGGAAAAAACCAGGCTGCACAACATTTAAATCTCCTTTCCTTCATGCATCATGGAGCAATTACCACCATCAAACTGCTCGCCACCTGTTAACGGGCATGTAAATATTCATTTGCAGCAGGGAGCGCGTTTGCACTATTGCTCTGCTTGGAAATGACTGCTTCACTAAATCAACTGGGTGACAAGTGACTTCTGAGGGATGAACAGAAGGCTACTGACTTTATAAAAGGGAAACACTGCTTTACCACAAAGAAGGAACACCAAAAGTGTTGTATGCTGAAGATTTGCCTTAGATATGAGAATAGTGCTACGAGTTAACATTCGTCTTGTTGCCTATTTGTAGTTTCTCTCCCATAAGTGAATGTTGAGAACATGCTATGTTTAAATTTAAACATGCTGTACAAATTTGCCAAAAGCTGCAAAGAAATAGTGATTGCACATAACTAAGAAAAAAGTTGTCTCCGAAGAGCATATTCTCATGTGGAAGCATTTACCTAAGATGAATTAAAATGTAAATTGGAGCCATGCTTGCAGTACAAGCCATATGTTCAGTCTGCCCGCATGGTGAGAGGTACAGGACTCTAAGAGGGGCTATTTTTAAGGATAATTGTTTTTAAAAACAGCAAGTTGCAAACTTTTACAGTTTCTCTTAACCAGAAGTCTTTTGTTATTATCCTGAAACACAAGAAGCCCGGGCTTGGTCTGAGAAATTGAAAATGTAAATTATCTGACTGTATTAGGAAATAACAATCCTTTTTCACTTTTTCGGTGTTGTTCGCATTAAAACTAAAAACAAGCAAAACTTTCTGGATTCATTTTCCAGTAAGTGAGTACAAAAATATTTAAGATTCCCTTTGCAGTGATGTGCTGATAAAATCTCCCCTCTTTCAGAGAGGGAACAGCTCTCTGAAATTTGCTGTTATTACATTAGGATATAATGTTCCACTCAAGTGTTTGTTCCACAATTTGTGTTTTACCATCTGACACTTTGGTATAATTTAAAGATGATCATAATCATGTAATTTGTAGTGAAATAAAGACAATTTAATCATGAGTGGTTTGAACAGAAATTAATATTTAAAATTGAAACGAGAAGTTTACACTGTATCAGTACATACATTATGTTTTTCTGAATGTCTAAAATTGAAGTTCCAGTCTTAGCAACTCCACTACTATTTCTATTTGCTAAATCTAAGAATAAAAGGTAGTAAAAGTTTTAACTTTTTTTGTATTCTGGAGTTTACATGCACTTAGATTACTCTGCTTTTACACAATTTGGGACTGCTAACATGATAATTTAATGCCATTTCAAGCATTCTGAAATATTTATAACATTAGACATAACTAGATTGACAATTAGGAATATATTTTAATGCGTAAATCAAAAGAAATCAACAAAAAGAAAACAACCATATTCTCCATAAGTCTGGTTTGTTCTTAGGCACAATTTCCTGTTGCCTGACGATGACACGCTTAGGTTATAGACAGCATGAGAAGGTTAGCAATATAGTGTTGTTTAGGCAGGCCTCGGGTTTGTTGTCCCGGAGATGCATATGTTTTGATGTGAGACGTGCATATCAACTTGAGAACAAACAAAAAAAAGAAGAAAAATATTTTGATTAAATTTTGGTAGAGGAGTCTAATTTTCCACAGTGTACCAACGTGGACTGGAAGGCCACTCAGCAATAAAGAAACCATTGGTCCAAATACAACGACAGCTCATGGGGAGAAAAAAAGGATTTCACCAATGCATAAGGCAATGCTGCCAAATGTTTGGTTTAGTGTTTGACAGTGAGAGCAAAATGCGTCTCTATAAACAGTGTTTAAAAATATATGGCATGAACTTTATTTTTAGGTTAGTACAAAATAACTCACTTTGTTTATCTTCATTTTTCTTTTCAGGGTTCATGAGACATGCTTTCATTAAATTCTCTATAATCAGGTACCAAACGCTCGTCTCCACTGTTATCTATTCTTGACATGTCCTGTGTTTTTTTACAAATACAGTGATATGTTGTCTGCAAACATAATCAAATATAAAAGAAATAAACCAAGCAGTGTCTCTTGGCACAGCACACCGCTATGTACTTACAAAAGCATTATCTTACTGAAATAAGTTAATTATTATAATTTCTCCCGGTTATAGTCCCAGTTGTCGCAACACCGCAATGTGAGGTCAAAACATAGACAATAATTTTGTGTAATTGTGGACTAATTGAGCTAATCAACATGAGCTTGTGAAATGGTTACATGGCATCAATGAGTGCACTCCTTGGATCTTTAAGTGCCAGCTTAACACTTTTTATTGTGAGAGAAAATGTTGAAATGAAAAACTCACTTCAGGCTAAACTTTGCAGTTTTTTCCTTTCAGTGGTTAATTTGCCGGTCTAACCAAGCTTCCTAGTAAATGTCTGCCTAAATTCTTTCTTTGGTCATCCTAGTGTAACTGTCTAGACACAAAGACACCTGAAACCTGTGCATCTGGATCCAAAATCTTCCACAACCCTGTGTTCACCGGCTCCAGTTCAGCACCAAGCTCAATTTGTTAAGGGCTGGAAGTAATGAGCCGTGACCAGGAGGTGTTTTAACTCTTGGTTTGTAAATCAATATTACATTAAAAGGAACTGTGTTTTATGTCTCTCACAACTCTCCAGCTCATGTTTTATGGTCTCAGCAGTATTTAGAGCCACAGACAACATCTTTGGTAAAGCTGTAGGCTGTGCAGATGAAAAGGAGCGTCTGAACCTTTTACAGGTTTAATTTCAGCCTGTGTAACTCAATATTATCAGTCAGAGGAGCTGTTGAACAAGAAGCCGCTCTATGTCTGGTTGTTTGAAGATATTTGCTTTGTTAAAGTTCCTTTTGTGCTAAAAGTATGTCTTCCTTGAGAAATGCTTGACTCCGGCCTGATCCTAAGGTCTTGCCCTGATAATTTTTTATCTTCAGCCTTTCATGAATGCGACCACATCTGCCTCCGGTCACTATTTACACGCTCTTTCACCATAGTGCACTCCAAGTCACACATGTAACCCGCAGACAAACTCAACCAGCACACATGCACATCTTCCTTCTATCTCATGCCTAATTCAAACCTGCCTTATGAGTCCCCAGACGGACTCACACAAAGTCGGTGCAACACATGCACATGGACATTCAATCACTGGAAAGCAGCGCGGGACACATATAAATCCATCTTGTAAAGCATCTTCCAGACCGTTCCCAATGTGAATGAGATGTCCCAAAGCCGTGTGGTGTTATTTGGCCTCTGCAAAAGCAGGAATGTGATCTATGTGCCCCTAATTGTTGCAAGGGGAGGCTTTATAAGCACTTTGTGGATAGGCTAAAAGGACAAATAAATCCTACAAGTTGTAGTTTTCTTATAAATCCTACCATTTTGTCTTGTTTTCTTGTCTGCAATTGTTATGCACGGCAGAAATAAGTCTTAGAAGCTATTTGTTACTATAGAAAACTTGAATATATGAATGAAAAAAAATGCATCAGAAATTGTGTTTGCTTCTGTCATGTCAGTATATCAATGATCTCTATATCAAGTTTGACCAGTCTTGGTAGGTCCGGTGTCCGTGCCTTCCCTCCACAGCTGCTGGTTAGCACTGTCTGATATCGCCAGATCCCCGCAGTCAGGGGGCATACCAGGCTGTATAATGCACCAGGGTGTTACATGCTCTGCCTCTTCTTGTTACTGGGCCTGTAAAGTGCTGCAAACAATTCAGTGGAAGCACCTGAACATCTGCAGCAAGAATGAATTTGAAAAATATATATATATATACTGGCTCTGGCCACTGAGCAAGGGCAAAATAAAATGTGTAATAAATTATCAGAGCTTGTGATATTTTTGAGACCAAAATTTGTAGTTGTTCTTTGAAAAGATTTGCCTATATTCTTGCATTTAGCCTATTTTTGCTCAAATATGCATGATTTAAACAGGTTTGCCTTATTTTAGTATATTTTAAAATGTACAATTCCTACTTAACATTAGACATTAAGACATCCACAAAGCTAACTAGGAGCTAGATATAGTTTAAAAAAATAAGGTAATTTTATTTATATAGCACATTTTCAGCAACATGGCAATACAAAGTGCTTTGCTGTTTGACTAAGGTCTAAACAGACATAAAATAGGCATGTGACCAACAGGAGACAAAGAGCAGGGTGACTCATGAGACAACATTGGTGTCTATTTGTTGGATGTGTCATCAAGTCATCGAATGACTTTCACTTCAGCCACTAACTTGGTTCTTAAAGAGATCATTTGGATTGTTTTAATAGTGAGGTTCTGTAAAGTCAGAGTCCTCTTGCCTGCAGTAAAGTGTTGTATTGCAGCGACTTTTGGAAAACAAATATCTACATACACTGGATAAAAAGAATCATAATCCTTTTAAGATACATTTTTGACCACTTCCAGTAGGTAGTTTGGAGATGATAATAAGATTGGTATGCCTTCAAACAATTTATGGCTTTTTAAGATACCAATAGGTGAATGCAACACATCTGAGGTAAATAGAGGTATTTAAAGGTAAATGGAGTGTATATAGCGTTTTATCAAGTCTACAGGGCCCTAAAGCGCTTCACGCTACATTGAGTCATTCACCGATTCACAAGCACATTCACACGCTGATGGTGGAAAGCTACTGGATTATAGCCACAGCTGCTCTGGAGGAGTCTGACAGAAGCGAGGGGCCTCTGACCACCACCAGCAGGCAAGGCGTGTGAAGTGTCTTACCCAAAGACACAACCATGGACACAGAAGGAGTGCAGGCTACCCACAATTTCCAGATGGCTGCAGGGCCTGTAAAGTGCTGCAAACAATTCACTGGAAGCACCTGAACATCTGCAGCAAGGATGAATTTGAAAAAATACTGACTGTGGCCACTAAGCAAGGGCTTAGCTGGTGTGGGCAGAGCTAACTTTGAGCCTATCTGAAGGGCTGAAGGCTCATAAACATATTTGATGTATTTCAGACTGAACTAGCGATACAAAGGCTGGAGTTGTTTGTAGTAAATAAATTATACCAATTTAGTTAAGTCATTCATTTCCAGGAAGAATATCGATCCAGAATGACAGCAAACTTAACAGAAGTTGTCTTAACTTGCAGTTTGAAATAGCCAATCAGATGTTAGAGAATCACCTCTAATCCCACCCACTCAGTTTGATGAATGAAGTCTGTTTCAATTAACATGATGATCGTGAAATAACTGTATCTTGTTTATACAATGACATCTGTGCATTGTATTGAAGCATATATAATTTATTCTACATTTGATAAATTCTTTTTGTATTAATTTTTAGTTCTGACAAACTAATGACAAATTTAAATAACGATTTTATAAGTTATTTATTCATTGAAGTTTGGCACTCTTTCCTCTGCCTCCATCTGACTGTTGGACAAATCAAGTCATGGACAGTCCTTCCAACAATGAAGCACCCATTAAGAACGGGCACATATCTTTAAGAATTTATTTTTTTCTGAAATTATCCAAATGTGTGTTTTTGATTGCCTGTTTCCTAAATACATTACTGTTCAGAGAGCCCACCTTTAATCATATGCACTTCAAATGTAATTTAAACAAAACTGATGATTGGAGTGTGTATGATGTAAAGTGTATGATGCTGTGTTTAGCTTGCTGTCATTGTGGAGGAATCGTTTCTGCCCTTCCCTCCACCACAGGCTGCTGAACCCTGCCTGACCTGTGGGCCAGCGACTGGGGTGTTAATGTTCACCCTTACAAGGGTCGGACCCGGCAAGTTTGTTTTATGACTCAGTAGAAGGGACCTCAGAGGGGAGAGTGGCCTCAGCACATTGACCCCCAAGCACATTAGAAAGTACGCTGCTGAGCTATAAAAAGGCTCTTTTCTGTCTTTTCTTTGTTCCCACCAGATTTTCCAAAACCCCATTCAGTCTTGCTGCAGCAGAATCAACAAACATGGTTATAAATGTTATTGTATCTAATTTCTGTAAAGTTCCTTACAAAAGTATTATATATATACTTGTTTAACTTTTTTTTATTCATTTTTTTTACATTTTGTCAGATAACACCACTGTTTGCAACAGTTTTTGATGGGATTTTCTATAAAAGATTAACATTGTGTAGCAAATATTGTAGAAGAATACATGGCTTAAATATTTTTACAAATAAAAACATGCACTTGTTTTTCTTTTTCTTTTTTTCTTGCAAAACAGCTCAAGCTCATTCTAAGTAACTTTGGTGCATTAGGAAACCTAAATGGCTGTGTTGTAATTTATTCTATTATGTTTAAAGTGGATTTCCTGTTGAAGGGTGAACCTCTGTCCCAGTTTCAAGTGTTTTGTTGCCTTTAAATTGTTTTCTTCTAGAATTATCCTATATCTATCTTCTCAGTAACTCTTTGGCTAACTTTCCTCTCTCTGCCTAAAAAAAAAAAAAGAAAAAAACATCCCCACAGTGTGATAATGCCTCAATCATTTCATTATGAGGATGGGGTGTTCAAGGTGACTTTCAACTTGATTTGTC
This sequence comes from Brachyrhaphis roseni, assembly GCA_903066815.1. Classification (NCBI taxonomy): domain Eukaryota; kingdom Metazoa; phylum Chordata; class Actinopteri; order Cyprinodontiformes; family Poeciliidae; genus Brachyrhaphis; species Brachyrhaphis roseni. The sequence goes on from CAEFZY010040458.1 coordinate 195,659, forward strand.
CATAGCGTTTTGCTTACAAGTCAAAAAGTTCATTTTGAGAGATTCACATGATCTGATTCAATTGGTTCATTGACTCAAATGAGCCGACTCACAAAAACCATGGGTGACTTAAATGATTTGGCTCATTTAAGTCATTTTTCTCAGAAGCAGGAGAAAAAATTATTATGTACACATATTTTTTTTCTTTTGAGAAACAAAGTGAGATCTATGGTTTATCCTGATACTTTATGTCCTGAAACTTATTGATTTGCTGGTAAGAAATTACTATATTCTGCCTTTTCAGCTTCTTTGATATTTTTCTCTTCTGAGTACATATTCACATATTCACACCCTGAATCTATGAGACTGCTGTTTTTTTGGACAGATGAGCGCATGTGAACTGAATTCCTTTAGTGAATCATTCAGTGAAACCCGAGTCCTTAAAATGAACCGCCATTAAAGTCTATGGAGACACTGTGACAAAACAAAAACATTTTGCAAAGTACTGCAAAATAAGCATATTTTCTTTTTGTTGTAGAGTCAGTTCAGTTGATTTTACTACAATTCAAATCCTCGTCATTCCTAAACAGGAATTTGGTTAGCAAGCAAGGCTTAAAAACACATCAAACCACTTCATTGTATGCTGCCCAAATACGTGTTGAAAGCAGTGGAGGCTGCAGAAGCACACACTGGGGCTGTTTTGCATTTGTCGTCATGCTGTGAGAAGAAAACGTGGGGTGGGAGGGGACAACATGGCTGATACAAACTGACTGTATATTTTCCTGTTTATAAAAGTGTTAACATCAGAGCTCCACTTGTGGTCAAATGTTTGCGTAAATGCACATTTACATTTGTTTGAGCACAAATGTCACAATGCGTGTCTCCGTACACGCAGGCGCCGCGCACACGCATCGTTCGGGAGAGAATCCCTGTTGGCCCTACTTCCAATTCCGCTCAATTTCAGCAAGAATCTCAGTAATCCCACTGAAGAGCTGCAGTTCTCCCACAGTGACATCCCATAATGGCACTAGCAGGAAGAGTGGTGGGCACCCAGTTACGACTCCCAGGATCCATTCGGTGCACGTTCACAATCCCCCAACCTGTCTGTATGCAAACAGAGCCCCCCTCTCGGATGAGAACACTGATCTGGCAGCCTTTCTCTGATTCCTGAGTGGACATATTTAATGCCTCAATAACCGCTACTTAAGAGAGAGTGATGAATGCCACAGGCTTTCCTTGTGGAAAGTTAGATTCTTTCTTTCCTTGACACACAAAGTTGTGTATGTCAACTCAAAAGACTAAGACAGAGATTATTAAAGAAGCCCTCTGCTGACATACACTGATTGTAATGTTAAGATGCTATTTTCTCAAGGAGAAAAATATATCTGAATATATAAGGAACCTACACTCTAAGGATGTGGCTTATGGTTTAGACAGCAATGACAGATGTATGAGCACGGTCAGAAATTATTTAAATGACCAGTATTTTTATAGTGTATAGTGGACTGAGTAAATGGATGCAAATTTTTGTAATCAGAATTGTGATCAGCTGGATTGCAAAGAAGTGATTTTATCTGAATAATCTTTTCTTTCTTTAAGCAATTAAAATTAACAGTATACTCAACCACAGAAAAGTAATGCTTTGATCTGTAATATGTCTATTCTTTGTAATTTATGACATCTGGGAAGGTTTTTCTTTTCAGACAATTTTTTCTCACTGCTGTTATTCATTTTAAGTCGCGCAGAAAGCATTACTGTGTTAACATTTATGTCTGCCATTTTCCATGAAACTGGAAACATCCGTAAAATTGATAAATCATATTTGCTCATAATTACAACATAAGCAAATATTTTTTTCTGTTTTGAGAAAACTGAAATCTGTAGAGAATTAGCGTCTTTGGAAAGCAGATTGTTTACTTTATTTTAAATTGAGTTTTTTGATGCTGACTTTAACATCATCTAACATTGTTTCATTTGTTGCATTTTTCTATTTTACTGTGGTTTGTGTTCAGGTTATAAAAGTCATAATCGAGTCAAGCTGAAGTCACAACTTTTATTACTTTAGATTTGACTGGATGAAATCACAAAAGACTTGAAGATAAACTCAGACTTTAGCTCTAGAGACCTCACTTAAATTTGGGCCATTTGACTTGAATTTTTATTTAACCTTTTTTGAGTCAATTAATATTGATTTTCCTAAAAAATCTTATAAGATCCTTCAAGTGTTTGACCAAATCATATAATATCTAAAACCAAATACTTAACGTCTATAAAACGAAGTATTTACATTTGTCATATTCATATACGTTCCATTTGTATCTGTTCATCACATTCATGCGTTCAACGGTTAGTTTTAGACTTGAAGAAACAGAGAATGCAATTCTGAAAACTGGAATTCTGAAAATTTATTTGCATATCTGCAAATGATGCATATTCTTTATGCAAAACACTTTTCTATGTGGTAAAATTATTGTGGTGCTTAAAATTGGTATATCAGCATTTTTGCAATCTGAAACCAATCCATTGTTATCAAACTAGTATAAAATTTAAGCCCAAAAATAAATTTACCAATGTTGCTTCTTGAAGAGAAGTGTTGCCTCTCAGCTTTGACCCAGGATTAAAATATGTTTCTCCAGTTTCATAGCTGTACTCTCCATGTTGTATCCAGCAAAATTAAAGCCTCAGTGTGAATTTAGCTAAAGCAGTCCAGATTTAAAGCAGCTTTGGAGATTTACATAAATCCTTGCACTGCCTCGTGTTTCATGACACCAGTTCCCATTGCAGTTGGATAAATTCATTTCTAAATGTGTCATTTTTGGAATAAAACACACCCAGATGGACAGACAGAAACATGGGCAGTTCTTGTATGAAAAGTAACAGAAGACTCACTCCTAAACCAGTTTTTGGTTATCAAATAGATTTAGGTTAAATGTTTAAAGCTTTCCATAGGCCAAATGTTTTACTGAATCTGTAATAAGAAAACAGTTTAATCTATGTTTGATACATTATTAAAGCCTCAGTGTAAGGTTCTGAATGGGCTAAAAGCAATTGGAAATACTTGTCTTTTGTGTTTTTTTAAAAACGTAAAAGGATGCATGGCAAATCTATTTGTCCTGAGTTCAAAAAACACAGGGGTATACATGCCCTTCAGTGACTGGACATGGAAGTAAGCAACAGAAAAAAAATATTCTTGGCAAAACTGACAACCTTTTTATTTTTTAAGTACTCATGCTGTTTCCTGATGAGATGGCGCCTTTGGTGAGCCATATTGTCCATATAGTAAAACACCTGTGGATAGAAACATACAAAAACTAAAAGATAGGGGGGCAAGTTAATGGGAAATGTTCCTTTTAGAACAAATTTTGTAAGTTACAAAGATAGCAATCAGAAATTTAAACCATGTCTGCAGGCTTTTTCCTGTTTTCTTTACTCCTGCTTTCCACTTGCGTCTTTCCCCCCAGACACCCATCACCCTGAAAAAGACAGAGAGTTCATGCAAGGATCAGTGTGTCTGCATAAGAAACTGTATAATGTTAATCACAACTTTAATTTGGGCTGAATTAGCATTTTGATGAACTCGCGGGGCTGACTCGTGTACTCTGAGCACCTTTAAATGCAGCCTGCGCACAGGAAATGGCAGCGTGGTTAATTAACGCTTGCACACAGCAGATGGGCTCGGTGAAGTGCCTGGCAGTAAGAGACGCAGAGAGACAGAGTTTAAACAAAAAAGAAACCCACTGCTAATGGAAGGGAAGGGATACAAAAATAAAATTTGAAACCAACTCTTCAAATAAAATGCCCGGTTGAGGAAGCAGGGAGCACTAAATAGCATTTCAATCTTTTTACTGAAAACAGCACAAAGAGTCAGTAATAGCTTACAGAAAACACAACTGGCAAATCTTGGTCAAACAAGAAGCCAGTTTACATATGTCCAGCCGCTTCAATCTCTTAGCACAGAGTGAAACTCAACATGGTGCCAGCTTCTCATTGCCTTTTACTTATTCTGTGAAATCTTCTGCTAACACATTTAGGATTGCTTTTTCATCTTCCTTTTTTTTTCATTTTACCATTATGTTATCACCTCATCTCCTGTCTTTCCATACATTCTTTACATCTGTGCCTCTGAAATACACTTCTCCCCCATCATCTTTCAAGCTCCTAAGACATAATCCGCAATGTTTCACCTAATCAGGTTATCTGTATCTGCATGGTGGTACATTAGTCCAGAAGGATGTCATCAGGAGTAAAGGGGGAGAAATGAGAAAAAATTATGTGGAGGAGTTGCTATAAATAAAATGGTGGATATCCATGGTAATTTGGGCCTGTGCATAAATGACACAACTGTATGTGGCAGACATGTCTGCTGTGGTTGTGGTTCATGTTTAAAATGAGCTCACTCTTTTTAAATGTGAAAATACGCATGTTTACTCTGCATCGTTGCGAAATATTTTCCTGAACACACCTTATGGATGTTTTCCACTGTTTTATTTTTATTTTTGCAAGCTACGTACTTTATACAACTAAAACCAGATATTTACTTGCACTTCATTTACTCCCCCCAAGACACATAGCCATTTTTTCACAGTGTGACATTACATCAGACTGAACCTTTCTAATTGACCTTGCTTTAGGTCAATTAGAAATCACAAAATTATAACTTTTTATGAATTGTACATTAATAAAGGACAGATTTCTTCCAAAAATCTGTCTGATTGATTCAAACTTGAATCAAAAGTTTGAATCAAACTTTTGATTCCAAAGTTTAATTTCAAAAGTCAAAGTCATCAATTATTTCCTCATATTTTCACTTTCCTTATGATGTGTGTTTTTTGTTTATTTTTGCGAAATTCACCTTTCAAAGTAAAATACTCAAACAACATATTACTGCCAAGCCCATTCTTAGTATTTGGGATATATCATGGTCACATTTTACTACGTGCAATCAGAAGCTGTCATCTGGCTTTTTTCTGTTTCTTTTGGAGTAACGACTTCTTCTTCTCTGAATGGCTTTTCAGTCCATGTCAGTATGAAGTTGACATAGACAATAAAGTGCCTGTTGGATTCAGCATATGGAAGTATTATTAGTTGCTCATGAGACAGAGCGTGGAAATGCCTTATAAACAAACTTTTGTCTCTCCTGCATAGAGACTCATGTTGATATAGAGGACAGCACTGCTTCTGTCAGCCCACAGAGGTTCATTTCTTTACTCTGGATTTAGATGTCTGCAGGTTTGGAACTGGGCTGTTAAAGCTTAGTGGGCTCAAACTGAAATTACTCAAAAAAAAAAAAAAAAATAGACCTCAAGGTTTTTACCTCCAAATTCTAAATATGTCAATGCTCTAATATACCAGAATAAAATGGCTGAGTTCCCTGATCAGCATATCATAAAGTTCTGCAGAAGACTTCCAGTGAACCATTTATGTAATTCAGGTGTGTTAGATGGAGGATGTAGTTAAGAGTGGAGCTTGAGGACTGGAGCTTTAAACTCCTGACATTAAAATCAGACAAAGTCTTGCAGATTTTAAACAAAATAGAGAAATGAGTGTTGTCTTTTTTTTTTTTTTCCTAAAGGTCATGCAGCATTTATAGCTTTAACTGGACTAAGTGCAAAAAAACTCTCTGCAAAGATCTCTGATAAAAAAAAAAACATAAAATTATTTGTTGAGTTCAGCAGGTGCACATATTGTACATAAACACACAAACTTTTCATGTTTGCCATTTTTCTTTAAAGCAACTTGATTTGAAAATCATGCACAATAGTATTTAAAACTCAATTAACACTGTTAAATAGAAATACTACATATATAATTCATGTAAAACACTGTGATGCAACAGGTCTTCTTCACGTGTGATAAGATTTGAGTTACATTTAGATTATTTTTATGAAGGTACTACAATAAATATTATCTGTGTAAACTGGAATAATCATCTGCATACTGCAGACATAAGATAAATGAAACCACCCAAATATTACCAATGCTTTGTGAATTAACAAGTTTTCAAATCATGCTTAGAGTTTGTTTTTTATTCTACAGGTTTTATTTAATCTCCATTTGGAGATTTCTGGAAAGAAAAACAGTTTCTAAATCATAGAGAATGATCAATTTATTAAATAAACTGACTTTATGTGCTCAAAGCATTGTCAGTTCTTAATAACTGTGACGTTGAGATTAGTTGTAGCCTATTCGAAATGAAATGAACATTCACTTTGTAAGCTTTGTGTTTTCCATTTTTTATTTACCATTTTAAATTGGCGACAGCGAGCTTATAGGTAAACACTAGAAAATTCCTGAAGAAATTTAACCAGGGCCTGCCAAAGTGTGCCCGTCAGTTTGGACACAGCGTTCTGATGCTAAAAATTAGCATCAATGCTAAGCTTAGCTAAGTTGTAGTCAATAGCCAATAGGTACCACTTTGGTTGGGGGTGCACGCACCGGTACGAGCTTCATTAACGGTTATGGAAGAAAAATAAATAAATAAATAAATAAATAAATAAATAAAGAGACATTCTATTGGGTGTAGAACAATAGGTGCCTGCCATGCAGTGCATGGGAGGCAGCTCTCCCTATGCATTGCTATGGGCAGGCCCCAATAATATAGTCTAGAAATTCCAGTTTCAAGACCAACATGCGCAGTATCTAAGCCAGCCCTGAAACAGTAGGGATTTCAGCTCCCTGCTCCATCTGTCATTATGAAACCCTATTACTGGTCTTCTACTATATGATTAAAAGAGTCAAAGCAACTCGTCAGTCACCACCACTGGCATGCTTTACATTTCTTCTCTCATCCCCTTCACACCTTCCCCTCACATCCTTATCCTGCATAACCTTCACTAACGTGGTCCATCCATTTTCTTTTTTTTCCCTCCGACATGGCCTCCCAGGGAGAAGCATGATTTGCAAAACCACAATAAAAATGGAAAGACGACGAAGACTTGGGTGGTGGCAAAGGAGGGGTTGGAAGGATAGCAAAGCGAGGCCCCCTGTTGCGAGGGCCTGCGGTGGGGCATTAACAGGATGTCCAGGCAGAGTAAATCGTTCACCAGGAGCCTGCAGCCAATAATCTGAAAAAAATTCTGGAACTCTGACAGGCTGTCACTCCACAGCACAAACCGTAGAAATGAAGCCAAACTGGGCTTGAAACTCTGAACTTCCACTTGTTATGAGATCATTTAGTTTGGGCAAAAGTTTTGAACTCATTGAAAAATTAAAACATGTTATGGGAGTTTGGGTGTATCATGAAAGAAAGTTTTTATTTTTGTTTATTTTGTTTATTTTATTTTGTAAGTGCAGTCAGCAGTGTAAGCAAACCTCTGGTAGTGGACTGGGAAGTGCACCACTTGTTTCCTTGCAGCAAAGAGGTTTTGAGTTGGACTACGGCCTAAGGTCTGTCTGCATGGAGTTTGCATGTTTTCCATGTGTGGGATGTCTGGTTACAGTCCAAAAGCATGCATATTCAATTGTGCTCTTTAAAGCAGGAGTAAGTATGTGTGTGCATGATGGTTTGTTCTTGTGTCTCTGTGTTGCTTTGTGAAGGACTGGCAACCTGTCCGGGGTCTACTACACCTCTTGCCTAATGAGTGATGGAGGTCTTCTTTATCTGAACAACCGTAAGGCCCCCACCCACAATATGATGACTTAAATGGCTATTTCTGTGTTTTTCAAGGAGGATGGATTGCATTTTTTCAGAAACCTTAAAATTTTACATATTCAGACTGATCAGACCAATCTGCAACCCCCTGTAGTCCTCCAACACCCTGAAAACCTGAACAGATAAACAGGTAGACAGTGGATGGATGGATGGATGGATGGATGGATGGATGGATGGATGGATGGATGGATGGATGGATGGATGGATGGATGGAT